>JAQMYL010000007.1:15647186-15660812 GCA_030014365.1 Clarias pachynema | reverse complement strand
CTGTTTCTGTAAATTTAAATCATGTTTTTATTAAGTACTCGGTATCGGCGAGTACTGAAATGCAAGTACTCGTACTCTTTCCAAAAAAGTGGTATCGGTGCATCCCTAGTTATTTTGGTAAACTCATTTAACAAAATGGAGAGCATATACAAACTTCATTCATTTTAGTAAAATAGTAAATTGTAAATATATGTAAATTCATGAGACCAGAATCATTTTTGAGTGTAGTTGCTGATATCCAGTAACATTCAGAAGTCACAACAGAAGTCAGTTTCTTGTGTTTGATTCTTGTTTCCTCCTCATTCTAATAAAGAGTTGTCTATTCTTCTCTTTACTCCCAGACAATGCAATTTATTGTAAATGTTCCTAAAATGTTCCAAGCTACTCAAATATAACATTATAAAATTGTTATTGTTAAAACTTCTACAACACAAAAAGTTGTAGCTACATTTTAAGAACTCCTCCAGTACATTATCTGAAAATGTTCTCACAAAATCCAGAAAATATACTTCTGGGATTGTTGGCTTTTTTGGTTTTATTTTTGTGTGTTATTTAAAGCTAGCATTACTGCTTGATTAACTTTTATGACTGAAATGTTATTTTAAATGTTAACAAACAATCACACTATTTTTCTCACAATTTTCACTTTTCAAGTCATCATGTATTTCTGGAACTTAAGTGGACCACCCCACCCCTGTTGTCCCCCCTTGTCCACCTCGACATTCCCGTGTGCTGATGTAAGCCTCTCAAATGAGCTGGGCTGTAGATTAGTGCCGTGTTTCCAGGCACTACACACTCCAACGGCTTTCCACTCCAGGGCTCTCACTCAAGCCCAAACCCTCCCGGAGTGCCATTTCAAATTAATTAAGCCTTTTTCTCATAGGCCACCGCTGAGTCCTTGCATCTCTAGACCACGTTTCTCTCTCCAGAGCCTTCATAAGGTTTCTGATGAGGGAAAAAACTTATGGGGCAATTGACACCATGAGTAGGCTGGGGGAATTTTTTTGTACAATGCAAAAGTGGCATTATTGAACCTGTGCTTTCAGTAAGACATTTATAAAGAGACGGCTTTTGAATTTGCACAAGGGCAAAAGGTCATGTTTTTAATTCACATCATGAAAATTTTCTAGGAAAATCAACTCTAAGAATGTCAAGATCATTATTATTTTCAGAATTTAGCATTGATGTTTAACATTGAAGAGCTGGACAAGAGGTTATTGCTACAATATTGTATCTTTATTAATACAATTCTACTGTATTTACACAGGAAAATGAAAATGTATTGTCTGACCAGCAGTGCTGTGATAACAAGGGCAGAGCTTAAGGTTAATTTAACCAGCCAATGGCAAACTTGACGGTTAATCACACCACAAATTAACTTAATGTATTATAGATTTATATATTTATTAGCTAGGTTTTAATTCAACATTACTACAGATTTTGTACTGAAAATTTTTAATGTTTATCTAACTTTGCTAATTAGAACAGTACCTGCTAAACATTAATGCTTCGCTATTAATTAAAACTACTAGATAAAGTTGGCTATTTTTTTTCTTAATTTTTTTAAATCACTTTAAATATTATACTATTAAGTAGTGTTAGTAAAGGTTTAAAATAAGGGTCAGCCTGATGTCCTGATGCTACTGTATGTAGTATTAAAATATTATATAAATCTCAATTGATAGGGTAATGTTAATATATTCTTTTTTGCATATTTTTTTTATTTAATATTTTTATTTATCTTCTGATAACCTTTCCATAAATTCTACAGTAGCACATCTACCATTGTAACCATAACAAAACAAATGAACTGACAAAAAATTCTTATAGTCCAGGGAAAAAAAGGTTAAAATTTATATATGCAGACATCTGTACAGAGTGAATTTGCATAAATTAACATTGTCAGCAATGCCAAGAAGCTTCTGCTACTTGCAATAAATGATGGATCTTTCTGCCTTAAATGTTAACAAACTCCCCTCAATCCCCCACACCCCCCTCTATTCACTGGAAGTTTACAGATGCTATCTTTGGTTTTCCAAAGTAACTGAAAAAAATATTGGCATCCTAATTGTTTTTTTTTTTTTTTATCTTGCCACTGTGATGGAGGAAAAAAAGAGGAGATACATGTTTGTTTTGGTGGAACATGTGCTGGGTTTATCAAAAGCTTTATATTGCATGCTCTCTCTCTCTCTCTCTCTCTCTCTCTCTCTCTCTCTCTCTCTCTTTCTCTCACTCTCACTTTATTCTTCTGTCTGTCCCAACAGAAGTTTGAGTGTTTGTGAGTTTGAGTTGTGTTTCATTACATCACCACTTTACCAGGGCCCTTAGAGAAATGCTGGTAAAAACCATTAAAATTAGGACTGAGGATGAATACAGGTACAAGATTTTAAGGATTAATTAACCAAAAAAGTTAAATATAATAAAACAACAAATTCAAATTGTAAACTATTTTTTAAAGACATGTAACAATGATTTTTTTTCTCTGCAAAGAACAACTGATTTTTTATTTATTTATTTATTTATTTATTTATTTTTTACAAATACTCCCCATTGCAGAACCAAAAGTCCAGGAGCAGAGTTAGACCTGATCCACCCCCTTCTATCTAAGGGAAATCAGGTTGCACACATGTTGTTAAGTGTGTTGTGCAGCATCTTGTCTGTTAATAGTTAGGGGTTGGATCAGATCCAGCTGCAACCTCTAGACAAATTTTTTTGCAGCGAGTATCAGCAGGTAAGCTGAGATACTTGGATAAAAGTCAGGTGAGTAACAATAAACAAATACATAGAACAATATTAGTAATAGCAAATGTGAGGGGTAACACAAGGTAATTAATTTTATTAATAAAACTAAATACTGAACACATGAAAGTTATCCCATGCTGGTTGATTGCAAATGTAGTCAATAAAATCATACAGGTTATAAGAATTACTGCAAATTGTTGTGCTAACAAATCTGCATAAACAAAATTAACAATTTTTAAAATCATTCCATTCATATGCATATAATGTCTTACTTCAGCTGTAAGAATTCCAAACCAGATTAATTTGTTAATGTTCTGGCTGCTGATCATTACATAGAACAAGTGAATAAACAATGTACATTAGTGTTTTATCTGTATTTATATGTAAGAATGCAGAATCCTTGCTGTGTGATTGTAGTTACCATGGGGAAACAAAAACAAGAAAAAATAAGTGGCCCTAAGACAGATCCTTGTGGAACTCTACAGATCATTTTTATTTCATCTGTCTTGCTTACTAAATGTTCCAAGTCATTTAATCAGCATTATTTTCACAAATTCAAATCCTGCATACAGAGGTGCGATATGTTACTCCACATCAAACTGTACAACCAAGTTGTCGATAACATGATCCAGTTGGTCAAAATTGTTACGAAATTGTTACCTCTGCAAAACCATAAAATTCCACCTCCCTGTTTAATGTTGCTGTTCTGATCAGGCTTTGGGCAAAAAGTTTAAGGTTGCATTTAGTTAATTTTAGTTAATTTAATTTAAAGAATTCTGTCGCTTCCTCTTTTAGAGTCTCATCAGCGCCTCACTTTTCTCTCGCTTGTCTCTGCTCTACACTTTGCAGAAGTTTGATTAATCAAGATAATTAATTTCTCTGTAAATTACAGCCTTCATTCGAGCTGCCTTTAGCTGGAGTGAGAGCTGTTTTGACAGGACAGCATGCGGGTTGTCTTTAAGCGCAACTCGGCCCTGTTTAATGACAAAGATATCATGTGGTGCATCTTCAAACACGATGCTGACACGTGGTATTTATGCAGTCATTCTGTAACAAGGCAAATTGCACTTTTTATGACATTCGGAGGTTTCTTTCGTAGGATACAGACGTAGGCTGGTGCTGATTAATAATGCATTTTTTATTTTAATAAAAACTGATTTTAAAAAGACGAAAGCATCAAAAGAGACAAAGAGCCATTGTGTATTTACAAAATTATCCAGTCCTGTCATTGTGGCAGTGAGTCACGTTTGAAGGCGGCATAAAGTCGCATAAAGGAGCAATTTAATTCTAATTTCGCTCCAATCTGTGTCTGAAACAATTGAAACAGGGATTTGATGTGTTTATCTCAGTGTGTAATTAGGTATTGTTCATCGCTGAAAAGTTTCTATCAGGAGGAATGAAGCTGCGTTGGCAAGAGTGTTAGCGCTTAATCTTTTTTCCTTAGGAATCAGTTTCCTGTTGTGTTAAAACTTATTTGGCATGTTCAAATCCACCCATATCACAAGATTTATCTTAATTATTTTACCAACTAAAGCAGAAATGTTTAATAAGTTCTTTATCCTAGAATTCTACACTGAACAGTGTTTGGAGCATGGTATCATGGTGGGATTCCATCAACCTTCTTGTGCAGATTTTACTCATAATTGTGCTTACATTAACAGACTAAAAGAAAAAAATAAGGTTATGGGATATGTATCATGTGCATGTGTATGGGGGTCTGTTTATGTGTGCACACATATACACTGATCATTCTTAACATGACCACCTGCATAATATTGTGTGGATCCCCTCTTTTGCCAACGAAACAGAAATTTACTGAGTGTTCTGACACATGTCTATCAGAACCAGCATTAACCATTTCAACAATATGAGCTACAGTAGCTTTTCTATTGGATTGGGGCACTACATGGGCCAGCCGTCATTCCCTACACGCAGTGTAGTGAGCCTCGGCCGCCCACGACCCTGTCACCAGTATACGGTTTTCTTTCCTTGAAGCACATTTGGTAGGTCCTGACGACTGTAGTTGTAGCTGTAGTTTTGCTCTGACCCAGGTGTCTAGCCACAATTTGGATCTTGTCACAATGGGTACAGTTACAATATCTTGTTACAGTGGTACCTGGAAGTGGGTTCTGATAGACAGGATATATTAGGCAGCAAGTGAACCCTTTTTCCCTGAAGTTCATGTGTTGGAAGTAGAAAAAATGGGCTTTGAGTGACTTTGACAGTGGATTCTAAGGAAGGAAATCAGGAAGGAAGGAAATTGTGTAGGATCCTCTTATGTCACCTGAGCAGCTTTGGCCTCTCAGGGAATGACGCTACAAGAAAGAACCTGGAAGTTGGCAGCTGATCCTTTGGATGTTGGGGGTTGTGGGGTGGGGCCTTTGTGGATCGGACTTGTTTGTCCATTGCATCCTTAGGATCATCAATCAGATTAGGATTTGGGGGGTTTGGAGGCTGGGTCGGGCCTTGGGTTTTTTGACTGCTGTATATATTTACCCTGCCCAGTCCTCAAACACATACACATGATGGCATCATAAGCAAAGTTTTGTGTAAATTTCTCAGTGGCATGCCCTGTGGTATGCCCTGATATGTCCAAAGGGATCTCTCTCTCTCTCTCTGTGTGTGTGTGTGTGTGTGTGTGTGTGTGTGTGTGTGTGTGTGTGATTATTGAGCACTGGATTAGACAGATGTGTCTCCAGTGTCACATGACAAATAACTAATTAACTCCCATAAATGGGCTTTAATGTGAAAACAAAACTGAAGTCATGGCTCCAAACGTAATACACGACCTTTTGGATTTATTTGTAAGTATCTTCAAAGTATGGGATGCATTTTTAACCTTTTTAGGGAAGCTTATGTGTGCTGTTTTTGAAAACTAAAAATTTTCTGCATAGCTACATATTTTCAATAATTATAACGTATAATTTAATTATATTTCTCTTAAGAATAATAACAATATATAATAATAAAAAACTTTTTTTTTGCAATTATTCATTTATTCATTATATAATCAATCAATTATTCGAGTACAAGTAAGTCTTTTCGTCAGTATAACATTGTTAATGTTGATGTTGTGCTGCTGTTGTTGTTGTTTTTGTTTGTTTTGTTTACAAACCAGTTATAAATTAAAATGTAAATAGTGTTATTCTGATGATGTGATACAAAATGTTTGCAATATATGATACAAAAGTCTCACTTTTTATTGGACATCTAATAAAAGTAATGTGTTTATCAAAAAGTAATTTTGACTTTAAATTTTGTAATTTAAAAATGATTATGATGATTATTATTATTAACAATAATGGTTATGATTATTATGATTATTATAGGTTTTGTTGTTTTATTGATTGTTGTCATCATTAATAACATTACTGACATCATAACATTATTTAAAATAAAATAATTTACAGTAAAATCACTTGATTATATTTCAGAAACAGAAAACCCAGTTTATCGATTATCACAATTATATAAGGAGTGTTCCAGTCAAACCAGAACACAGTTTGGGAGTAAAGACTGCCTTTATTTCTGTATATAATTCCCTGCTAAACTAATGCATTTATCCCAATGTGTCATTAGTACTTGGACACCATCAAGGTAGAAAGTTTTCTGAGTATGCTGGAGCCATGATTGCACTGCCTGCTTCACATCTGAAACGCAAAATATTTAATGACCCAAACATGTGGAAATAACTTGGAGTTCAGGACTGTATGGGAGATGCGGTATGTAACTCCCAGCTGAGTTCCTGTTATGTGCATGTTGTGTGGCGGGCAGTATGAAGTCATGCATTGTTCTGCAAAAACAGAGCTCCTTTGGTGATCAAACCAGGTCAGTGTTTTACTCGCTGAATGTTTAAAGAAGTGAATGCCGTGGGCTCTGAGCCATCTTGGCCAGGATTTTCATTGACAGACATGTAGCTTTCTTTAAAACATTTATACCATTAAAGAGTCTCATTACTGTACTGTGCTTGACAGTACTTACTTACTGTCAATCGGTTTTAATGCCTTCATTCAAAAAATTTCATTAAAATTTCAAGTCCTGGTTTGACTTAAAAGCCAATGTATTTGCTAAATAAGGGGTCTGCTGTGTTAAATTTAAATTCAAATGCAATGGATTAACAATGATTATTGATTAAATGAATTTTAAGTGAGTTTAAAATTATTAACTGGGCATATCGCAAATTGCTCAGTGTTATCTCTCATTATTATATATATTATATAAGGCATACAAATACATTTGTACAGAAGAAGCTGGCACTCCACACTTTGCACTTCATTAAGAAAAACTCAGATAAAGTACATAACTAATTAATTGAGTTCACCACCTGGTGAAAGTAGACTACAATCAATTGCTTCTGAGAAAACTCTGATTAGCATTTAGCTTATCGATGACATATTAAAGAAAGGTAGAGAGAGAAAGAGAGACACAAGAAAAAAGAAGAGAGTGAATTAGCTGAGACGTAAAGTGTTGGTTATTAAGAGCGATATGGGGAAAATAACAGAGTGTACATTCCTCAATGAAGGATTTCAAAGTAAGGACAATTATTTGCTCAGTAGGCCTCACTAATCCTGCTTTATCTGCATGGACACCAGTGAAAATACTCTGATCAAAGAGAGAGAGAGAGAGAGAGAGAGAGAGAGAGAGAGAGAGAGAGAGAATCCAAAGTCTTTAAACTGAGACGATTCCTTGATTCCTTAATGAAGCTGATTAAGCAATTTTATTGCATTTATTGTAATGGAAGACCTTTGTTTCTGTCACTATACTTAATCTCTCTCTCACTCTCTCTTTCTCTCTCTCTCTCTCTCTTTCTCTTCTTATTTCTTCTGATTTTGTGTTTTAAATTATTTTAATATGTTTTTCAGTTTTGAATGTTTAGCTGTTTCTATGTTTAGAAATTATTTTTTAGATGCAGACAATATAAGTCATATAACACTGATTGAAATACTGGAAATCACAGGCTCACCGTGAGTGAGCTCAAATGGGACTAAATGGGATTAAACTCATCTGATTTGCTAAACAGATTAATTAATTTCCTCAGTCAAATGTTTACTTGTTTGAAGAGAGAGTCTACTGATACTGATTCCTTCAATAAAGAAATAAAGTAAGTCATTCAATTAATGTTTCATAATTCTTCCTTTAATTTCCTTTAACTCAGAATGTAGTCAGTTATTCAAAATGAGGCATTAAGAGTAATTTAATCAAAGTGCATAGCCTTCAATTTAGCATCATGTAGCATCATTATCATAATACAAAATTTTTATTGTGTAAAAGGAAAAAAAAAACATTTTGGTCATACTTGAGTGAAAATAAAATTTTTTCCTCTGTCTGAATTTTTACATTTATCTCTCTTTCTCTCTTTGCTTAGAATTACACACATTTAATTCTAAGCAAGAGTAGGCGAGCAGTGGTTTTAGCCTGAGGCACATTTCACACACAGCCAGGTGTGTGTACTGTACATCACAGAACTGTAAAAAAGGCTGTGTAATTATTTTAGCGAGAAGTTGCTGACAGCAAGTGTCTTCCCCTCCGTCTCACGCATCACTTAAGCTACTAATAAAGATGTGTGTTCATTGATTTAAGCCGACTAATGATACTTTTCAACTCAAACACACCGAAACTTTCTCTGTGCATCTGGCAAAATAAGCAGGAAAAGTTCAGAAGTGTCATAGTGGCACACTGGAGTCTAAAATACACTGTAAGATTTATAGAGCAAACATATATGTGTCCTGGTTAATAAATCACAAATGTTTCTTAGATAAAGGGGAGTTTCCTGAGTTAAGAAGCCAGGAATGTTCTTTCCACTTCAGAGCAAGTGTTGCATTTGTGGGCTGAAAACACCAGACGTTTTATAACCAATGGTGTGAATTTAAAAATATATGATGATAATGGATGCACTGTGTCTGTCTGTCTATCTATCTATCTATCTATCTATCTATCTATCTATCTATCTATCTATCTATCTATCTATCTACCATGTTGATGTTAAGAGAAATAATTAAATCTGAATGTTCTGTAAAACAATTATACAAAAATTATTATGAAAAACAATGAAACAATAAAAAAATGACATATAGTGTTGGTATCGCTAGTACTTTTATAACAGTACTCATCACATTTAATATACACAGATTCAACTTTTCAGTCTAATTATGTACCTAATGTATAATTTTCTATCCTTTTCCTTGTTCTTTTAAAAATAAATGTAAACTAGTTCACTATCATCCAAGTTCTGTTGCTAAAAGTACCCTGTTACCACTTTCATTGATATTTGTATACAGTGTTGCACTCATTTTGTGACATCACAAACTAAACTTGTACATAACTCAGCCCCTGAATCAATTTTATATAGAAAGACAAGAAAAGTCAATGATTTAACACTGCATAATATTATGAAGTTTAAACTTTGTAACAGGTCTAGTCCATGGAAAGCAGATGTTAACGAGCTTCTTTAATAAGCACTTTAAAAAACTTATAATCTTAACCTAATTTAAACATTCAGAGCTTAATATCTAGCAGTAGTGTTTAAGAGAATTTTCTGTAGAAATAACATGAAATGAATGAAAAACATGTAGTTCTGGAACATGGCATCAGGAATGACAAGTGCAAGCATTTTTTACTGTTTTAATCCTATAAAGGTTTTAGAGTCACTGAATATTTCTGTCATGCTCTGGGACATTTTATTTATTATTTTACACAATTAACAAATGGGTAATTATTGTATACCTTAAAGATTAGGGGGAAATGCTAATTGGAAGATTATTAAAATTCAGAAACGAAAATTTCAGACATTCAGGTTCAAGCAAGACCATTTGTTTCTTGCTTCTCCATTGTCCTGGAGTAAAGCTGGCATTTCATCTGAAATCAGATGTATGACCCTATGTTATGTTCCATCCTCCCTCTCTCTCGTACCTTACATGCCTCCTATTAAGCAGTGTTTTGACATATATTACAACTCCTTCAGAATCCTCCTTCTTCTCATTCCCTGACAGCCAGTTTATACAAGCCCTCTCAAATTATTGCGGAAGTTTTTTTTCCCCCAACTAGCCTCTTTTTGTCCTGTTTTCAATCTCTCCTGGACATGCTGGAAATGGAACGCTGCCCCAATTTATGAGCTGCAATCTGTCTTCTCAACTACCTTTTTATTTATTTTTTTTAACAGATGAAACATCTGATTTTACACTTTAAAGCAAACATGTTTGACTTGCTTCTGATATTGTGCATCTGTTCACAGAGTGGAAATGACAATGCATGTAAAGTAAGACATGAAACTGATCATATCCTGCAGAAAATGTCACTAAATTGCAGGGGAAATGGTTCAAGGCTTTTCTCTGCTCTTTAATTTCATCGCTACTCCATGTTGACAAATCTGACAGATGTCAAAATGAAAGAGATTTATTACAACATGCATGCTTCAAATTTGCTAAAAGGCATCAGAATGTTATATGTAATGATTTTGATTGACAACAATAATATGTCACATATTTCCCCCTCACGCCGTGTACTGCAAGCAGTGGCTTTTAGCACATCTTGTAGCTTGCAGTGGTACAGGTTCTGTGATGTCCAGTGCCTTGTGCTTTTTGTTTGGATGGTCTACCTAGTGTATTTTGAATAATTTCACTTATAGTACTTATGAACTATGCTAATTCTGTTTAATGCCCATATGTGAATTTTACCAGTTTGCCCATAAACTGTATAAAAGGAACTGGACAACCCCCCTGTAACACCATCAATAGGTTTTCTGAAGAGCGGATTTGTACAGTAACTGTGGGTGCTCTGGTCATCACCATCTTGGCAGGAGATGTTGGGTTTACACCTCCATTTGTTGTCTAAACGAGGAGAGCTGATCCCACTGCATCAACGGGTTTCCTCCTGATTTGGAGGCACAGTCTCGCGAGAGTATAATGCAGAACCAAAACACCAAACCTGTGTATTTTTTATGCTTTACATTCTATATTTGTGTCAAAGATGTATAAGACTCACTTTGTCAGACATGCAAACTAATCTGACTTACTCCTTAGAATTACACCCCCTTTTTAAGGGGGCCTGTACATAGTTTAAGAACCTATGTATCAGCCGATTATAGTTGGGTTACTAAGAAGGCCAAAGTCAGACTCATGCTACAATAAAATGGAGTGGCCTTCAACACCATGATCAAGCCTGAGGCTGAAAAGGTGACCTCCTACACCATACTTAAATCTGAGGCCAACAGGGTGGCCTCCCAGGCCAAGATCATGTTAAAGCCAACACGGTAGTTCCCAAGCCAAGGACACACAGAGACCAACAAAGGGGGACCTTGCAAACCATGCTCAAGCATGAGGCCAACAGAGTAGCCTTCCAGGAAATGCTCAAGCCTTAGGGAAGCAAGGCATATTGAGAAGCAAGGCCAGGTGTATGGCTTCAGAAAGCTAAGTAAGTAGCTACATGTTTATAATAGAGGAGGCACCACCAGGTGTATGATTTAGAGAGCTTAAAGGTGTATAGTATCTCTCCCTCCATGTAAAGTGGAGTCAAGTGTAGGTTTTGAGAGAGCTCTGCGGTAGAGTTAGATGGATGGGCAAGGAATGGAGACATACGACCTTGTTTATGGCTCTAGTGATGAGGGGGGTGGAGCCATATGTAATGCTTTCATGAGTTAAGACAGCAGATTCTGGCATATAGCTTGAATTAGCTTGAAAGCCAGGTGTTACAGAACAGAACAAGCAACTTCAGGATTAACTACAATAATCCACCATAACACTAATACTGCCCCCAGGTGAATTTAATAGCATTGATTATCAATTATATATAAGTAAACCGGTGACAGAATCATCACCCCACGGTTCATTTATGCCTTTGGGGAACAAAGGCCAGCTCAACTGGTTCGAGCCCACAGAAAAGACAACATTGCACAAATTGCTCAAATAAGTCAATGCTGGCCATGAGAGAAAGGTATCAAAATACCCAGTGCACCACAGTCTGCCACATATGGAGTTTAGCTAGCAAAGAGCAAGGTTGTTGATTCAGCCTCCATATTCTCCAGATGTCAATATGACTGAACATCCATGGAATGTGCCAGACAAACACGTTCAATTTATGGAGGCCCCATCCTGCAACCCACAGCAGCCAAAAGATCCATTGCTAACATCCCAGTGGCAGATACTGTACCTCAGTGCACCACCAGAGGTCTTGTGGAGCCCTAGGGGCCAGAGCTGCCTATAAGGGGAACCTACACAATATTGGGCATGATGCTTTGAGTTTTGATGTTATGACTGATTGGTGTCTATAAATTCTATATATGAAACATACATAAAAGTGTATAATATGAGATCTAAACAGAACATTTCTGTTTTACCCCAAGCCAGAAGTAACAAATCATGTCACACATAATAAAGTTCTAAATGCTAACAAATAGAAGATGGCACACTTGGCAAGACTGGCAACTGATCATCAGTGCTGATTAATCTTGTACAGCTAATCCTCCCAAAATACACACACTGCTCCATTTGAAATGCGTTTTTACGACTCGCTGTGAAAGTTTGCCCGTAATTATAGAGCACTTCTTACTAATTGGATAATAATTGGAGCAGGTGCACTGATCTGGGGCTTTTAAAGCTTTAGCATAGGAAGCGACGATGGCATGCAGCCAGAAAGAGCCTCTCAACTTGCACATTTTATTTTCACATGGAAATTTCTCTTCTTCAGCCCACGGTTTTATTTTGAGCTTTAATTAGCCAGAGGAATATATGTGAGGTCACATTCATAAAAAAGTGTATGACATGTTCTATAAAATATTTTTGTGTTTCTGTGTGCTTTGTAATTTAAATAATAGAGAATATGTTGTGTGTAGTGTGTAAAACATACAGTAAATGCACAGTATTATGTCTTGTCTACAGATAATTCAGAATATTAATTCATGGTGTTAGTGAACACTGGTATTAGTGTATGCTATCAGAGTACAAATATATAGTACTATATTTATAAATTCAGATGTAAACATAAATTCATGTATCTACAATTTTATAATACAGTATATGTACAGTATATGCTAAGTACTGTATTTTGCATAACAGATAGCATATAGTGTATGTGAAAATATAGTGTATGTATAATGTTAGAATGCAAGTCAAAGGTCATGCACAGTATATGGCAGAAGTATCAGAATATACTGTACATACAGTTATATAATTACTATTCCAAGTCATCTAACCATCACAATTTAGCCATTTGTCACAGTAATCCCAGTTACAATTTCTTATTACAATGGCATATGGTAGTTGGTGGAATATAAAAGGCAAAAAGTGAACCTTTTTTCCTGAAGTTCATGTGTTGGAAGCAGAAACAAAAGGCCACACTTTTGATAGGATTTGATTGAATTTGACAAAGGGCCAACTTGTGATAGCTAAAAGACTGGGTAAGAGCAATTCTAATGGTGGGTTGTTCGTTGCCTGCCGTGATCACAACCTACCTCAGCTCCAAGGGAGGAAAATTGGTGAACCGACAGGGTCACGAGTGGCTAAAGCTCAATGAGGCACGTGGGGAGGCTGGCCTGTGTAGTCCAATACAATAGAACAGCTACTGTAGCTCAAATTGATGAAAAGTTTAAACCAGGATCCAGTATAAAGGTGTCAGGACACATGGTGTGTCACAGTTTTGGTGGAGAAAGAGGAGGGCCTACTAAATATTAGGCAGGTGGTCAGTTATGGCTGATTGGTGTTTGTACTGAAGTATTTTTGACATTGCATTTAATATTAATTTTATTGTGATCAATTCCACTTGATAGGCAACAGGAAATGGATTGTCACAAATCACACACACAAGGTCATATGAAACACACACACACACACACACACGCACGCACACACACACACACACACACACACACACACACACACACACACACACACA
>JAQMYL010000007.1:15624891-15635340 GCA_030014365.1 Clarias pachynema | reverse complement strand
TTTGATGGCAAAACACAGAATATCATTGAACAAACATGTTGCACACATACACACACACACACACACACACACACACAGTGAGAAAGGTAGAGAGATGTAATCTAACCTGGATAAAGGGAGATGTCATAGTTCAGCTTCAGCCAGACATCTAACCAACTGTCTTATTGTGACATTTATAAAATAGTTACATACCATTCATTCACTTTTAAACACCTGTCACAGGCAATTGTTAAAGAACATCACATACCATACAACATAGTTGTTGTTTTTTTCCTTTTTAGGTCTCACTTACATTAATGCAGATACACCCAGTAATTCCTTTGTATCCTAGTATCCCTTTGTAATTCATATTTATTAGAATTTTTTTAAATGACAGCAGATATTACCAAGATACCACAAAGTGTAAAACTTCTTTGTTTTGAAGATCTTGGAAGAGACTGGAAAACTTGGGAACCTCTTTTGCCATTTTAATGATTACAAAATTTTTTAAATAAGTTTATTTCTATAGGAATCCCTACAACTTTCTGCGCATAACCTACAGTAGTACTATACAGACAATAATGTTCTAAAACAAGCACATTAATGTGAACCTGTTTTCTTCCAGCCACTTCTGCGAAAACCTGTGTGTTTCTTGCCTTGCTTGCACCTTGCTTTGTTGAAACTCGTCTGGATTTGCACATGCACATGCACATGCACACACTCACTTCTTGTCTGGATGGTTTGTGAGATTCCAACATGGTTCAGGGTCACAGCAGGGGAGTGTAGAGAGGTTACATCTGCCATGTTTGCTTTGATTTTTGTTTTATTAATAGGATTAGCGTTCCTGGCACTAGGATGTCTGCTCAGACCCAAAAGAAGCACCTGAGATTATAAACAGAAAAACACACATGTATGCAGACACACACACACACACACACACACACACACACACACACACACACTCACTCACTCACTCACTCACTCACACACACACACACACACACACACACACACACACACACACACACACACACATTTACATGAGACATCATTGATGTCTGTTATGAGCCGCATTGATCAAAATGAAGGCATTACAAATTATGATGGGAACCTGAGAAATAGCAGCTTCACTGTAAAAGGGTTATAACGAATACACTATGAGGAGATGGTGAAAGAAAGAAAGGAATGAAGGAAGACCAAAAGAACAGATAGAAGGAAGAAAGAAAGAAAGAAAGAAAGAAAGAAAGAAAGAAAGAAAGAATTGAGCCAACAAACAAACAGATGAGGAAATAGAAATGAATGAATGAAAAAATGAATGTATGTATGAAGGAATGAATGAATGAAGATGAGTGAAAATAAAAAGTAATAAATGAAGAAGACTAACAGAAGAGATTAAAAGAGAATAAATATCTAAAAGAAAGAAAGAAAGAGGCAAGACAACACACAGATCAACAAAAGATTAAATAAATAAAAATGAGAAACAGGAAGTTTAATAAAATAATAGGAAAATAAATAAATAAAATCAAAAAGAGAGAAAGAAAGAAAGAAACAATCAAACAAACAAAAACTGCGAGGGACACTGTGGAGGATCGTGAGAGCAGATGAAAAGATCAAGATCTCTTGACTCAACATCGACAAGTCAACAGCCTCTGCATCCACAAAGACACCTTCAATCAACTTCTCACATCATTCTCTTCACCCTCCTACCCTGTGGCAGAAAATACAGGAGCATCCATGCAACCAACAACAGACTCCACAACAGTTCTGTGTTCTGTGCACTGTTACATGTTGCAACATTGTCCTAGAGAAACAGCTTTTCTTTTCCAATGTATACAAGCTATATCGAGGAATGATAAAAGTGTGTCTGAGCAAAGGGGGCCGCGAATCTGAATCAGACTCTAATTTGACTCTAAACCTTTGCGGGGTAATCACGGAAATACAAAGTCCACCAACAAATCAGCAGCAGGAAAACAAATCATGTCACGTGTTCCAGGTGCAGTTTGATTTTAAAGAGAAACATGCACTCTAATTATATCCGTAAGACAACACATGTACAAAATTAAAGTCACAAAGTGTGATCATAAAGGCATTAACGTAGCTTCATTCCTTTACATATTTATTAGGAAGAAGAGAGTTAGAGAAACAGTGTGTGAGTCCATTATCAGGACAATTATCAGGATGATTATATCTTTGACTTAACTTTCTCCACCCCAACACAAAGGATGAGAATTTTTATACAAATACAATTCTCGCTGTTTGTGTATGATGAGCTTGTTATTTTTAGTTCTAATTACACGCCTGGGTTAGCAGTAAACTCCAGCCTGAGTTACAGAGTGATGGAATCAGGCTAAACATGCCGAGTGATGATGTTAATGACAGACAAATGATGAGTTTCACATCATCAATGTCAATAACACACTCAGACCTTCACATGCTCCTTTTATTATCATAGACTGCTAAACTGTTATTTACTTTGAACACATTTTAACAGAAGTATGTTTACATTTAGGCATTTGACAGATGCCCTTATTCAGAGCAACTTACACTTACAAATGTATAAAATGTCTGAGGTAATCATGTTATTATTAAAATGTGAACTAATAATTTAGCATATTAGTTAAAGTCTAAAGAGCCAGTCTGGGTGAACGGGAAATGACCTGTCTCAGTAGTGCACACTTTGGGGATGTGCAGAGTGTGGTCAAAATAAATGCACCTTTCCATATTTTTGAGGTGAAAGATGGATAACACATCGAGTGTCTGACTTCACAAACCTCCCATAGAGCGTGTGAAATCTGCAGCCTCGGCATCTTGCGTCTGATTCGTCACTGGCTCTGCACAAATGTCCTGTAGTAACGTTCTTCAATTATTTTCTCTCTTTAAAGTGCTGAGAGTAAATTGATATTTAGTCAACTGGTGTAATTGCTCTTCGTGAAATACACACGTGGTGTTGTGGGGTAAAAAAAAATCAAAATCAAAGGGGAGATTAATCGACCTCAGGCCTCATAGTTAGTTGGT
Organism: Clarias pachynema; assembly: GCA_030014365.1. NCBI lineage: Eukaryota > Metazoa > Chordata > Actinopteri > Siluriformes > Clariidae > Clarias > Clarias pachynema. The sequence goes on along the minus strand of JAQMYL010000007.1, from coordinate 15,632,346 downwards.
TGGTTGGTTTGAGATTTGCATTTTTTTTTTTCTGTTCTCTTAAGGCTACATCTATGATTTGACACAACACATCCGATTCCTGAATCTAAGATTTAGTGCTTCGCTTGCAAAAATAGAAGGTGAAGATTGTGTGAGTGAAAAATGCTGCTGCTTAAGAGTGGCTTTTGAAAATAAATTGCTGACATTTCTTCAGAGCTCTGTTTGGTAAAAAGGTAAATGAGGGCAAGTTTCCCTGTTTAAGCCGCCACTGTAGTGAATAGTGAATCACTGAAGGTTAAAAATAGCAGCTCGTTGATGGAGTTGAGGCTAAATCGAGCCTGTGAGAGGATTTGAATATAAGGATTAAAGTCATTGTGAACAAATTGCCTCAGTGTATTCATGAGACGGTCAACAGCTGCCTTTGAACACACACACACACACACACACACACACACACACACACACACACACACACACACACACACACACACAGAGTACTGTACGTTCAGATTCTTATTTTTAGTCAATAAGAACACAGTATTTTAAATTAGTTAATGTAGTACATTTAGAGTATTAATTCAGACTTTTAGACTCATATGTACTTACTGTAATACTTAATAAACTACAACAACTGATGAACTACACTAACAAAAAACGAATTAACGACATAAAGATGGCAGTGCGGTGGATAGTTTGGGAGTGATCAGGTCATAGGGATTAAAGATGGTGGTGAATTGGGCTATTCAGGAGAGCAAAGAGGTTAAAGATTGTAATGGAGAAGATGGGTTAGAGTAGAGGGCTTAAATATGGAAGGCTAAAGATGAAATTGCAGTGAATTGTTCATGAGTGGGCAGGTCAGTAGTGTAGTGGAGTTAAAAATGAAAGTGCAGTGGGTGCAGAGGGTTAAAGATATTGGGTGGGTCAACAGAGTAGAGGGGTTAAAGATAGAGGTGCAGTGGGTGGGTCATTAGAGTAGAGGGCTTAAAGATGGCAGTGGAGTGGGTGGGTCAGTAAAGTAGCGGGGTTGAAGGTGGAGGTGCAGTGGGTGGGTCAGTAGAGGGCTTAAAGATGGAGGTCCAGTGGGTTCTTCAGTAGAGTAGAGTTGATGAAACTTGAGGTGCAGTGGGTGGGTCAGTAGAGGGCTTAAAGATGGAGGTGCAGTGGGTTGTTCAATAGAGTAGAGGACTTAAAGATGAAAGTGCAGTTGGCAAGTCAGTAGAGTACTGACTAAAGATGAAAGTGCAGTGAATTTTTCATGAGTGGGCAGGTCAGTAGTGTAGAAGAGTTAAACATGAAAGTGCAGTGGGTGCTTCAGTAGTGGGTAGGTCAGGCCGATACAAGGGTTAAAAATGGAGGTGCAGTGGGTGAGTTAGTTGGGGGCAGTAGAATAGTAGCCCTTTCCCAGGTCATAGATCTGTATCTGCAAGGTGAGAGTAAAAAACTTTAAATATAAAGTTACAGTGGGCAGGTCAGTAGTGGTTGATGCAATAGAGTAGAGGAGATAAAGATAGAGGTGCAACGGGCAGGTCAGTAATATACACAGGTCAGTAAAGTTAAAGAGGGGTTAAATATGGAGGTAATAGTTGGGGTAGTATAGCAGGTCTGCAGTTTATAGCAGTGTGATGACAGACTCTCTACACTCTGTTACACAAGTATTCGTCATTTAAGCACCATCATTGTCGTCATCATTATCACTGTCATTATCACAGCTGATTACGCTCAGGAGATTAATGAAGCGTCTTGGCGTGAGACTGGCATGGTGAATGGCCAAGTTGTTCTCTCTCTCTCTCTCTCTCTCTCTCTCTCTCTCTCTCTCTCTCTCTCACTCTCTCTCTCTCCCTCCATACTCAAACATACATGAACACACAATCTTCAAAAAGAAGAAGTATTTGAATTAAGTTTAGAGGACCATTTATTTCAAAAAATTTGATCTCATAATATAATTATTATGCAATAATAATTCTAAGCTCGGAATTTTTATTGATCAAAATGAGTAGATTTTTCAGAACAGCAGCCCTGACAGTAGTGTATCTATGTATTTTGTTACCCTACATTTATTTAGAGCATAATATTGGTTGCACAGAGCATTTCTTGGACGTTTAAAACACATTTAAGGAAAATGATGATGTTCTGAATCATTTATTTTCATTCCCATGGTTACTGTAGGTGTCCATGTAAAAGACTTATGCTTGTATTTTAGACCATGAGAAATAAGGAAGAATGAAGAGATAAACTAATGAGAAAGAAAGAAAGAAAGAAATGTGTAGATGTGAGCATGTGCTCATGAGCTTCTGTTCTGTTTTAGGTCTGAAATAAGTTGGAATTATTATTATTATAATAATAATAATTATTATTATTATGTAAAAGTGGAAAGGTAAATAATAATAATAATAATAATAATAATAATAATAATAACATTTTACATTTCCATCTACCTCAGTTGCAATAACAGTTTAATAAAATGTTTCTGTTTTGTCATAGCTTAAGCTCCCCAACACACTCCTCACTCTTGCTGGGATAACAACACATTTACTCAACGGGAGGCTTTTATCCATATTTTTCTCTTCCACTCTTTTCTCTCTGTATTCCATCACAGCTCTTCCATTTATTTCCGATGGCGAGACCTCCAGCTGAGATAGACACATGGCTGGCATGGCCTCCAGACTCTGGGGGGAGAATTAATAAACATATCTGGCAACCGAGGCTGTGTTTGCAAAGTGTGTGTGTATGTGTGTGTGTGCATCTCCTGAGGAAGCAGAAATTATTTAATGATTCAATTAGCGATAATTGATAAACATTTTAATCTAGAGCTGAAACGAGGCCAGCGAGCTGCGGTGATCTACTTCACACCCCGAAACAGATCACACAACAACATCAGGTGCTCTGTGTGTGTGTGTGTGTGTGTGTGAGTATGTGTGTGTGTTTATAATTTACTTTTTTTTTAAATTATTATTATTTTACCTTCATCTTACCTTCATTAATGGTCAATATAAACTACATTAAACGCCTTTTATTAGCGCTACAGTATTTACTTTGTGTGAGGACTGTTCCTAATATTTATAATTTTCAGAGCTCCACATTTACCTAATTAAAACTTGAGTGTAATTCATGTATTTGCAAAATTCTTAAATGACAAGATTGTTGTATCCAGAGTACATCTTTATCCAAGAAATCAGGGCTAGAAAATGCTGCCTGTTGTTGTTTAATGTTAACAGTCACTCGCTCACTGATTTTCTATACCACTTATCCTGTACAGTACATGCATGGAGGAAGCTTGGATCTTATCCCTGTCCATCGCAGGGCACACACACACACACACACACACACACACACACACACACAAACTGAAATACCCAGAGGAAACCCACCAAACACAGGGAGCAAATGCAATCCACACAGACATGGGGCGAGACTAAGTCTTCAACCCTGGATGTGCGTGCCCACAGTGCTAACCATTATGCCACTGAGCCACCCTGTTAAAAAAAAAAAAGAAAGAAAAATAATCAGAATAATACAATAATATCTGAATGAGAATTATATTTTACATAATAAAAATATTATAATAAATAATTTACACCTTCAACAATCACTAGCAGTGCATACAATAGCACTTGTATAAACTAATCATTTAATTATTTTCTTTAATATGTATACTTCATAATAGGTCAGGTAGTTGTGCTCACAACACAGATAGAGCAAAATATTTTAAATTGAGGTCATGGAATCATGTGAATGTGAGATGTAGGCATCTCGCTCATGCTTTTAAAATCATACATTGAGTTGTTTTAATAAAATAATAACATTGCTTTAGTTAATTCAAAGTGCACTCTTATTAAGAAACCCTGCCTATACTTTGAAGGACAACCTGAACAAGCACTCATCTTTTACAGTTGCAGCTCACTGTGTATTCATACTTTTATCCATAGCAAATTCACTCCCTGAGACAATGTCTCTCTCTCTATACAGTATATATATATTAATTAATAACCACACTCATTAAGTTCTTATTTTTCACACCAGATATTGGAAAATATTTATCTTCATATATATATATATATTTTTTTTTAATTATTATTATTATTATTATTATTATTTTTTTTTTTATGCCTTTAATGGTGGACTTGAATGGCACTCCACAGGCCAGAAAATACAGTTGAGCATGACATCTTAAATCTGGACAGTAGACCTGGAATTGATTCTGTTCCTCACTTAAGCCAATGTCAAGAAACACCCACTTTGTTGAAACACCACACAAGTTGTGTGTAACTGAGACACATGTTTGTTTTAAACCAGCTCCACCGTCTCGTGTGTAACTCTTAAGTGGCTTCTGAAAATGTGAGATCTCAATATTGATGTGTGCAAGTTTAATATTAAATCACTGACTGCTGAACTCAACTCTCTATCTTAGGTGTGATGGCTGAAGTACTATAACACTTGAATGTTTCAGTCTTAACCAAGTCATCAAAGGTCCTGTAGGCAAGTGAAAGGCTTTCAAAACAAGTAAAAGTGTTTAACACTGGGTGAAAGGCTTTTAAAAAGAGGCCCAATTCTCACTTCTTCACTGCCTTATTAACACAGGGATTAGCAATGGGCTGCAGGTGACCTTCGGGTCAGACATGGAGAAAAACACAGGCTTTGGGCGGGGAGGGGAGACAGGGTTTACAACACAGATACCTATGTTACACAACACTTACTCTAATCTGGCTCAGCTTCCACACTTTCTATACAATCCAATGTCATACTAGACACAGATCTCTGAATACTTGGCTCCAACCAGTCAAACAGCTGTGACAGTCGTGCAGCTGTAAAAAAAAAAAAAAAAAAAAAAAAAAAATATTGTTTTTTGTTTTTATAATGAAATCTCATGTGTAGACAATAAACAGATTTTTAAAAAATCAGTTATATTGTGCAGTATTTTTAATACTATCTATTTATCTAAAATTTGAAGAAAAGGAGTCTCCAGTGTTAGCTCTTTGTAACTATCAGTTTATACAGTATGTTTTATGACATCTTCAGAAGAAAGTAGATTAAACTTGAAAGCTAGCTCCTCGTTTAAAAAAAATAAATTTAATTTTCACTCAAGTAAAATATTTTAGTGGACAAAAATAAATAATAGTAAATAATAGTAAAAACTGGTATGTGTATGATAAAATATATTAGTTAAAACTAAGTACATTTTCAAACATAATATATTTTAGCTAAAATAATAGTAATATGTAAAAGCTACACAAGACCAAAATCATTTTTGAATGAGTTTAAGAAGGAAACAAAGAAAGGCTGGTAAAGGAATGAGTGTTTATAGCTTCTATAACATAAGAAAAAAAGAGGAACTAGATTGTTTCATCAATGTTCCACTACATTAGTTAATGTAGTTTTTCATAAAAAAAAAAAAACTAAAAAAAAACAAGTGGTTGTAACAGTTGTCTAATTTCTGTGGTATAAGAGAAATTACTCTGCTTCATTATACCACTCAAAAATAAAAATTTTCTATTGTAACAGAAAAACTGTTTTTTTTATCAGGTTTTATTTATTGATTGATTAATTTTTATTTAGTTATTTTTGCTGATCTTTAAAATTAAGATAGGAACTTCTTTAAGAAATTAGGCAAAGAGGAACTAGGAAAAGATGTCCTAAATTAAGTGGACTTCCTTACAAACTCCATAAAACCTGAAACAAAGCTCGGTCTATATGTTCATTTTCACGCACCAACTTTCAACATGATGGGTGACTGCGGATAAAAAAGAGCTTTCTGTTAATGTAGGACCTTTCGGTCTGCCAGGCCATGGCCCTCGAGCTGCCCCAACTTAGCCTTTTGATCCGAATTTTGTACTGATATGCCATCCACTTAATCCTCTCAGCTTGCCAAGTCCTCAGAGACGAAAGAAAAATACAGGCACAAAAAAAATGAGACAGCATTCGCAATCCCACCTCCTCCGGCCTCTCACCAAAATCGCTAAAGAGGACTAATGTTATTTTTTTTTCTCCATCATAATAACAAAAAGGAGCAGAAAGTAAATGGCAAAATGGGCTGGGGAACACATCATTCAATCGAAAAGCACTCGTGGCTCGACTCAGGCAAATTGCACGCCTATGTCTTTTCTCCTCCTTTCCCTTTTCCTCTCCTCTTTTTAGTGCAGAGTTGTGACAGCAGGTGGATATGAAAACAAAATTACAGACTGCAAAGAAGAAACAAAAATACCATGGTTTCTCTGGCAGCCATTCAAGAGATGTGTTTCAGCCAGCAAGGAAATGTGTTTTTTATTATTGTTTACTCCTGCAGTGAAACTCCGATCTTAGGGGCGAAAAACAAGGTTCTGGATGAAATCAGACCCAGGAGAATATAGGTCACCATAGTAAAGTGTGAAACTGAAGTGTGAAAATACAGACAGACGGACAGAGGGATAGATAGATAGATAGATAGATAGATAGATAGATAGATAGATAGATAGATAGATAGATAGATAGATAGATAGATAGCTTTCAAGATTTAGCATTTAGCACAATATTTATTAAACGTCTATTGAAGTAATTATTTTTCTAAAAGTCAACCTATTTTCTTAATGATGTACTATGGATTATTAAAATAATATGTGCCTGTATCCCCCAAAAATGTGCAAATATCTCTATCATCTATTCTGTTAAATATCACAAATATGTAAAATAGAATATAAGAGCAAGACTAATTAATGAGGGTGTGGTTGTAAAATCATGGCTAAAAAAATCTGAATAGAGAATCTCTCAATCCTGGGTGTGCCCTGGCCCTAGAACCTGGGCTCAAGACTGTGCTTGTCTTCTCTGGGTCTTTCTCACTATCATTAATGAATGCTGAGATGTCCACATCATTGGTTTTCCAGTGTGTGATTATACATTTTATAAACCATCCTCTTTGCTCTGAAGAGAAACAAATCACAGTATTCACAGGACAAGAAGTGTTTAAGTCAAAAAGGGGCTTTTGAATGTGCAGAATAAAAGAGCAAAAAGAGTAAAAACTCTGCAGTTGGTGTTTGTGAATGACTGTGTGTACATTTCCCACAGACATATGTGTTTGTTCTTCAAGTTGGCAAAAACCTATCTGTCTATTATCAAGGATCAGGTGTTCCACTCAATGAATTTTCACAGGAACGACTGCAGTGGGCGTGGCCGGGATCGTCATTCATAAACATACAGCCTTCTTTAAAATGTTTGAATGTTTTAATGCAGCTAAGAGTCTCATCACTGTACTGTGCTTGAAGTTTTCTGTAAATGTTGATCACACACAGACCAAAGGCAAGATTCAAACCCCCAAGCCTGGAGTGTGGTGTGAGGTGACTGGTGCAAATCACTAAACAGCATGGTTATACACCGCATTCCAAATTATTATGCAAATTGGATGTAAGTGTCATAAACATTAAATGTTTACTTTTTAAATTAAACTCATGGATGGTGTTGTGTCTCAGGGCTCTTTGGATCACTGAAATGAATCTCAGACACGTGTGA
>JAQMYL010000007.1:15571106-15586990 GCA_030014365.1 Clarias pachynema | reverse complement strand
CCCTGGTGTGAATGCGTATATATATATATATATATATATATATAAATGTAAATGTAAATTAAAAAACAATATATATATTTTTAGCTATACAGATACATTTTAAAAAACAATATATACATTTTTAGCTATACAGATTTCCATTTTGTAATTATATTAGTTTTAATTTATACCGTATTTTCTAGTAGCCAACAGCAATTTTTAATAATAGAATTATTAATTGTTTTTTATTATTTCTGTTATTATTATATTGTTAATTAGCAATCACATTATATCTTTAATTATCTTTAATTTCCTATCTAAAATTTTAAAAAAATGCTTATATTATCTAGTTTTCCTGTAGTGGAAATATTTACCTTGTTCATTATATTTGCCTTTTTTCTTCAAAGTTGTTTTTGTTTTCTTTGTTTCATACATTTAATATCTAACATTTAACCATTCCTCCTCTCGGTTTTAATGTTATATTAGTTAGTGACAATGTTTATCACTTTATTCAAATAATAGCACTTTTGTGTGTATATAAACAATTTTACAATTGGTTTATGCAGTTTGGTCTCCTAGATAAGCCATTATTCTTGCTTATTGGTGTGAATTAATATACTATTTGTCAGTATTGGTGTGTTAATGTCACGTTTGTCAGTATTGGTGTGAATTAAAGGGCATGTTGCATCATCAACGTCTAAAGAGCAGACATACACCATGTACATATTGCCACACAAACATGATTAGTGTTAGCATTTTTTTCCTGGACAAACAAATGCCAACGTTCACACACACACACACACACACACACACATACACACACACACACACACACACACACACTTTCTTTGGCCTTTTTCATTTATCACATGCTTTTCTGTTGGTATAAGGTGCAGTGCAGTGCAGTGCAGATTAGCTGTAGGAGTTCCTGTTACTGTTTTCAAGTGAACATTACAAGGTAAATGTAGTGCCACTACCTCTACCTGGATTCATATGTAAATATACAGTAAGTGGTTCTGGCCTATGTTTTTTCAAAGGTCAGCAGTGCCAGTATGGTATGTGTGAAATGAAATGAAATGTGTTCACATAAGCATTTTTGTTTGTATCTGTCTGCAATATTTTCTAATGAATTTTGTTGGTTTTATTTCCAGAAACATAAATAAACAAGTAGTCTGATTTACACCATAATGACCCTGACCAGGCAATTACTAAGGATGAATAAATTAATGCTGTTAATACATCATGCACAGCAGCACATTCATGTTAAAGTTCATGCAAACTTCTTTTTTTGGCAAACTTTCTGAAGTAAAAAAAAAAGGAATATCAGACCTCCTATTTACTGTACATCTGAATGTATTTGTATTCGGTTACATCCCTAGCACCCTAAGAATACATCTATGGGCACATCAAAGACGGCAACAAGGATAATTAGTTAACAGGCTGTCTTACATTTGAGTCTCCCGGAAAAGCAAACTCAGATGCTGGTGTGAATGCGTAATCACCAAAGATAGAAGGTTTTTCCCATCTGTGGCATTAGTAAAGAAAACTAGATCATAATTCATTCACAGTTCATTAATGAGAAGTATAATTTATCATTTTTTTGTGTTATTTTACTTGGCAAACACTGGATTACATCTGTAACCATAAAATACTCCTAGATGAGATTTAGAAATTCCAATTTCCAAATTGTACAGGTTTTCTAAACGCTGGGTTTCTGGTTTCAAATTTTGTGAACAATATATGTAATTTGAGACTAATGCTGCATTCAAGACAACTGAGAGCTTGGTATTTTCTGAATAAAAACTTCCTACTTCCCCCCTCAGCTGTACGTATTTATTTATTTTATAAGAGGGTGAATGGAATAGTAACTCACCGATTTCTAGATTCAGTTTATTTATAATTCCTCAGTAATTAAAAAAATTGAAGACCCACCTTTTAATTTGGATCATGTCCTTAGAACTTTGAAGTGTATTAAATACACAAGTTTATGAAAATTTTCAATTGATGCTAAACTAATGGGTGCATCATACTGAATACATTTACAGAATGCCAAAGTGTACAGAATACAACAGAGTACAAAATATTGCAGTTTAGGCCACACAAAAGTTTGTTGGATATTGCAGTGTATTGAATACTCATGCAGGGTATGGAAAAGTATGGAGTACATAAAAGTGTTGAATTCTATAATTTAAGAATACTGTAAAGAGCACAATATAAAAGTTTTACATTGCTTTTAAGTTTTACATTGCAGTCTATGTAATCCTGAGGTTTATGGAACAACTAAGGAGATGGATTAAAGGGTACAGAATAGTGAAGCTTACAGGATACCGAAGTGTACAGACCACTGCAGTGTAGGGAACACTGAATTGTATGGAATATTGTAGCTCATAGAATACTATGGTAAACAGAATACTAATGGAATCTGACATAAGAAGGATTCCTGACTTGTATAGAATATTAAAGAATAGGGAATACTAACGTTTGTGAAATACAGAGGTAATATATTTTTGAGGTGGTGAAGGGTATAGAAATTCACCAAGTTCTGGATTCTGTCTATTTCTACTCTTTCCTTGTTTATTATTATTATTATTATTATTATTCTCTGCATTACATTATAGCCAACCTTTGGCCTTGGACAATTTCCTCACTTCAGGTTGCATTTTCTTTAGCTTAAATTTTTCCTATATTAGACTCTTAAATTAAATTCTGCACTGATGAAACAGGGCCTTTAACAAAGATCTATCCAACAGATCACTTGTAGGTAACACATGATGTGGGTAAAGGTGACGCACAAGGCCCACACACCCACATTGTTTCCCAAGGCGTCACAGGAACCACGTCACTGGTAAGGGAGCCTGCGTTGATTCCCATGATTCTAAGCCAAATATTCGTTTCGCACCCTCAGTACGCCCAGACAGGTTCTTAACTGACAGGTTTGGGCTGTGGTCAAATGCAAACAAACACACACTAACTCTGATTCATAAAAATATCTATAAATAAGCATGTCATCATCAGCAGTGAATGTTTGTCAGTTATGTTGTTTTATTGACCAAGAATTCCCTCTACAGCAAGGTATAGAGTCATGCTTTTACTTTTTTGTTTCAACAACAATATGCAGTAAAACCAACTAGTTCAATAAAGCAATCTATGACTACAGGGTCAGAAAAATTACCTACAAATGGGCAGTGCATGAAGAAATAATTTAACTCCAAATGTCACATATGACACATGATGTAAATTGAGAAAATAAAAACATTGTTTCTAGACAACCGTATAATATGGACAAACATAAGCTAATTAATTGATGTTGTTAGTGATTTAACTAGCTAGCACATAGTCTGTAAGAGTGGAGGATACAAACATTTTCATTTTTCATTTAAACATTTTTCTCAATTAACTATGTAATGTTCCTTATGAACCAACCCGCCAAAGTTCATTTGGATTAAATGATTACTTAAAAAAAAAAAAAAAAGTCACTTTTTCATCAAGTGTCAAGTGGCTCATGAATCAAAACTTTCAAAGGTTCAATTCACTTAAACAGCTAAGTTGAAAGAATCAAATCTCTTAAGATGACTCATTTAAAGTGACTTGATTCTTTCAAACCAGGCATTTAACTGAATTCAACTTGGAGAGTTTTAATGAGTTTTATTTTTCCTTAAACATTAGCTCACAACATGAATTTGTTCATTCAGCATGTTTGAAGTTCATGCCCTCATCTGTTGCATTGTTATCTGTAAAACTGAAAATTATTCACTTTCATTATTGTTTCTTTAACAGTCATTCTGAGGATTTTTTAAAAAGCAGTTTAGTTATTTATTTTAAATGAATAAAGAAGCTTGTGATGTTACAGCAGGGCTCACAGCTAAGAGGCATAAAAGCCACAGGCTTGTTCCTGTGGTGTGAATTACAGAGAAATGCAGGCCTACGCTAGGTGTTAGCGAGGATATTGTTTGTAATTGGTTTATTTTGATACTTCAAGTACACTTTCAGTCAAACGGACATTGGCAAGCTAATTTGCAGCTTAGAAATGTGAGTACGGTGGAAAAAAAGTGTTTTGTCCCTTAAGGAGCCTGCTATGAATGCTGCATTTGCCAGCATTGTTGTGAAAAAGGATGAACATTTAAAGGAGAATAAATTCTGTCATCAGGCCAGATTTAGCACTTTCATTAAGTCTTCAAAGACACGACTATTGTGCTGAAAAAAGCAAAAATTTGTCTTTTGAGTTAGAAGGAAATTATTCTGCATTTCATCATGTACTGTACTGACAACACCTGTTGCTTCATCTTTTGAGAAAAAAAGGGGAAAAACAACTTTAACGCGCATTCCTTTCTCTAGGTTAAAACCGGGCTGTTCAGTCAATCAACCACACACACACACACACACACACACACACATAGACACAGGGGTGTGTTTAAGGCAAACGTGAGAAACACACACACAGACCCCAGGATTAATATTTCATCAGGAAGCTTAATAAGGATCTGAAATCTGAGCAAGCTTGAACTTTTATACTAATTCAATAATTACAGCTGTGGTCGAGGCGGGAAACGGTGCAGTAATTACGGCAGGCCATGGTACGAGGAGGCAGAGTTAACACCTGAGTTCAGACTCTAATTAACACCTACAGGAGACTTTTGTTGGCTGCAGAGGATGTGTGTGTTTCCCACACTAAAGTTTCAGCTCAACACGGACACAGAGTCACGCGGTACCGAAGAGCTGGAGTTTAACACAAATGAGCGAACATAGCATCGAACACACTAACCTCGTTTACACATTCAATTAATACCAAACAATCACTCACTCGTCCATCTATTCTATGTTTTTATATGGATTTCTTTCTTTCTTTCTTTCTTTTTTTCTTTCTTACCCTTTCCCCACCAACCTTTCATCCTTATATCCTGATGATTACTTAAAAAAAAGTAATTGCAGTTTAAATACAGTTAAATACAATTTGTTTTGTTCTGACCTGCCTTGCTTCCTTCAGAAAAATAAAACATAAAAAAATAAAACGGCAACATTGATTGTGAAAATCACAAATACTGTATTTATAAGTATATCGATATTATATATTAGTGAATAATGAATCATTTATGTTGATGCAGTATTACATGCTATTATATACTATATGTAATATATTTGTTGTTATAGAGAATTTAGCATTGCACTGAAAAGCATGCCATGATCGTACTGTAAATTTACCACTCAATATTTTTTCTCCTGCTTTTCCAGCCCCTTGCTCACAGCAAGCTCATGGTCTGTGTGGTAAAAGCGGCCAATGAGCTCATTGTGGCAGAATGAATGCTAATCACAGCAGATACACAAACACCAGTGATGTGTAACTTGTGGAAACCCAAACAACAGATGTAGTATGATAAGAAGAAATGTCTTTTGTGTAACTGAACACTCCTTCATGTCGCAGGACACTCTGAGCTCAGGTTCAGCTTTGCAGGAAAAAAACAGCTTTCCCCCCAAGCTGTAGCAGTGAGACAAAGTTTTCTGTACAGCTGTGACACGATATCACTATCATCCTAAATTACATCATCATACACTCAAACACTCTCCTGAAGCCATCATGGATTCTGGATCACAAAAACTCAGTGACAGCATCATTAAAGGTCTGTGTCACTTTGTTATATAATTTATTTTAACATACGTTTGTATAAACAAATGTATGTAGGTACAGCATGCATGTATTATGTATGTATGTATGTATGTATGTATGTATGTATGTATGTATGTATGTACTGTATGTATGTATGTATGTACTGTATGTAAGGTGCAACTTTTAAAAAAAGTAAATGAAAATAAATACGGATGAATAAATAATTTTGTATATATATACACTGTCTTAAAAATATTTTATAAAGAAGTCAAATAAACATTCACTTTTTCATTCATACATTTATTAATTTTATATACTGCTTATCTTGGAGTCTATTCATGGAGACTTAGGGCACAGGGCAGGTACTTCCTGGACAGGGTGCCAATCCATCGTAGGGCACACACACGCGCACACACACACACACACACACACACACACACACACACACACCTATACACACACACACACACACACACACACTATACTACAACCAAATTATTACGTATTAAGTAAAACAATGTTTTTTTATGCTTGATAACAACTGATATGAAAACAGTTTTCCCAGTGCACTTAGATTTATAGAGCTCTGTGAATCAGGGGCTCTGTGTGTGTGTGTGTGTGTGTGTGTGTGTGTGTGTGTGTGCCCGTTCTGCTTTCAGCTTGAGTGACACTGTATCACAAACACTCAGCTTCCTTGTGGTTCCCAGCATGTGCCCCCCCTCACAGCTGCATTTGCTGTTAGCCCACCATAACCCATCCAAAACACACACTATACAGTAGCATCTTAGTACCACACCAACAGCAACAACAGATCATTTCATTAACACTGAAGAATTTGTAATTCATCACCCACACAGGATGAAAACTCTTTTTTATAAACATGACCTAAATTCTGACTGACACTTTACAGCTGCATGGTAACATGCATGCTCAGAAACCCAGAAACCTTAAAAAATAAAATAAATAATAAAAAAAAAACACAAGAGCTTCATCCTGAAAGCTGAAATCCTTATGGGAACCACCCCCGAAAAAAGTTAAACCATCCCAAAAACTATTTGAGGAACCTTTGAATGTATTAGAGTCAAATGTATACATAAACTTCACCCAAATTATATGTTTCTTTAACACAAATTCATCTCGTACATTTATTAAATAAAATAGTTGGTTCCACATAAAGAGATTCACATGAACACAGATTTAAAATGTAAATCGTAAAATGTAAAATTTAGATTTAACTTGATTAACAATAACAATATGTAACCCACCCAAAGAGTCACCAATTTCAAAGCTAGACACTGGCAGTGTATTACCCCTATCTCACCTACGCGGTTTCGCGCGGTGGCCGGAAGTACGGTTCATCATAATTCACGCGAGTTTTGGCGCTGTGCGTACGTTTCCATCTTTCCGCGTGAAAAATTAAACATGTTTAATTTTTTTAAATTAAAAACATGTTTAATTTTTTTGCCGGTCCTCGCGGAAGCTTGCGGACCCTCCAGAATGTCAGCGGAACGTCGGCAGGCAATCGCGACAGCTCACGGTGCCTAAAGCCGCATCTCACCATGAGTCAGGTGAGACAGTCAAGTGAACCCACTTCACCACCACACTGCAGATAACATACAGTAATGAGTTAACAGTAGGGCTATGGATAGCACTTACATTATTTAACTGTGAGGACTTTTACATTATTAGTGACCTCTGCCTTTTTGAGGTCAAACTGCACGCAAGTTCCAAGTAACAACGTACTTGAGACTTGAGAGAAAGCCTTTTAATCCAACTCAGTGTTCTCTTTCCATCATTCCAAGTGAAAAATCCCAAACTGGGGGACTCAATAACATTTACTCATGTGTTTGTTGAGTGTCTGGATTGTGAAGGAGGTCATTTTTTTCTTCTCTGTCTCAGCAACTCATCCTCACATGTCCACTTTCAGGAAAATTAGTTTGCAGAAAAACATCCTGGTGCACAGCAGAGCCTGTTGAGCTGATAAGATCTGCATGAGGATGGAGATGAGGTCAAAGGTTGCTCCCTCGCAACCATCTCATGTCGATTAACATTAGGATAATTGTAAGTTGTGTGGCTGTGGGAGGCCGGCAGACAGGGTTTTTAATTGTCAGTACGGTGGAGTTCACTCTCTCAGCCCTTACAATTAACCCTCTATTCTCCTCCACAATTTAACACAAAAAGATCCTGCTGAAAATACAAGAGCTGTTTTAAGAAACTGATAAACTTTTGCAGAAACCCTGGATCATTTAAAGGACTTCAGAAACATTTACAGAAAACTTTCCCAGAACAAAGTAACCTCTGGTGGGAACTCAGATTTTTTTTATGAACCTATAAATATTTTCAAGAACCCAGGAAACACTTCTGAAACCTTTTCATAAAACCACCAAGCATTACAGAAACCCTTGTAATAAACCAGGAAACCAGAAAGCTTTGCATGACACCAGGGTCCTTTACAGAAGTCAGGAACTTTTTTAAAATCCAGGAGCATTTTCATGAACCCAGAAACCATTAGTAAACCATTAGTAAATCAGAAGTTTTAGCAGAAACCCATAAACAGTTTTAAGAACTCAGGAACAGAACTCTTGCCATAAACACTGAAGTAACACTTTTAGGAAACCATAAAACTTTCTCAGAACTCAGCAACACAGATTTTTTTTTTCATGAATATGTAAACATTTTTGTAAATGCAAAATTATTAAATTTCAACTTTTTTCTTATAGGATTTCTTACAGGAACCTAGTTTTTTAGCAATATCAAAATTCCAGAACCTGGTAGTATTTCAGGAAACCCAAAACCATTATGCAAGAAGCAAGTCCTTTTTATGGGCATTCATGAAAGCATTACAGGAACCATTTCCATAAAACAGGAAATCCTTGATAGAACATAAGGGTAACCCTTTTTTTTTTTTTTTTTTGGAACCAAAATGTTTCACAGACCCCAAAAACCAACATGGAAATGTTTGCAGAAAATGGCAAATGCTATTAATCAAGGTTCTTTTGTAGATTTATAAAACATTGGATGAATTGGGGTAGGAAAAAGCACACTGTTATAAGCACACTGTTTGTCCATTAATGGAAGCCTTTTTTGTTTTGTTTTTTACGGACGATGTGAGTGTATATTGTCTTGGTAAATGTACAGAAACATTTTTAAATAAATCCATGAAACCTTTGTGAGATTTCAGATGCCTTTACTAGAAGCAAGAACCTTTCCCAGTTCCAAAGAACATTTCTGAAATTGTAGGACCTACAGGGACCTTAATTTATACAATTAAATATCTTCTTACCTTGATAATATAAGGCAAGAGGAAAAATTATTATAAAAAATCTCAAAACTATTTTTTATTCCATCACTTGCTGAAAAAAATATAATATCTCCAGATTTAGTGTTTAGTATTGAAAGTCTTAATGATTTAAAAACAAGACTAAATCCATAGAAATAAATTCACTAAGAAAACAAAGCATATGACTGGAGAACTGCAATCTTCCCTAGTTGTAGTTTTTCATAACTGATGTTCTCTGTGTGTTCCAGGCGTTTAGGCTCCATTAACTCCTGTCTCCCCATTACAGAGGTTAAGGGTCACTCGTATAGCAGAGAGCTGTCATGCTCCATTAATCAGCACACTGACAGAAAAGCAGTGAGTTCAGACGCTAACCCGCTCCTTCACTTGCTAAACGAGCCGCCACTGTGTCCAATCCATTCTCACGTTACTCATGTATGTTACAGTCACCTCATCCATAAGTGCTTTATTTACTGCCGTATACGAAACAAAAAATAAATAAATAAATAATTTTTAAAAACGGTATAATATTGAGAAACACAATCAGTCACACCCATCAAATTAAAACTCACAATATTTAATTGAAATCTGCTTTCCAAATAATTTTTAATGCCAAAATACCTTACAGCAATACCTTTTTTACGTACCTTTATTGAGTACATGCTTTGGCCTTCACTGGCTTATGCTTCAGGGGGATGTTGTAAATGTTCTTTTGTAGAACAATAAGATATTTTTGGCAATTCATTTATGTAAGAAATGTATATATTTAGTTTTTATCCCTTTTTTTTCCTCCCCCAAGAAGTGTGTCCATTGTTCACCCACAGAAGTTTAATATTTAGCTACTAGCTACACCTCATCTTTCAGACTTTTGTCAGATAATAAAGGGTTCTTATTATCCTAACAGGGATCTATTTGTGAAATGGAAGCACCCTGTTACATGATTCCTCATTAGCGAGCAATTGAACAGCCTTCACAACAACAGTGTTTTTTTTTAGGAACGGTGTTCCTAAGAACGCTTAATTATCCAATCTTTAAAGAACCCTTGAAAAACATTTTTGTAAGAGTGAACGTATTAACTGTCAAAGTGGGAATTACATAATTCAATTGGTGCTCATTATTTTTTCCTTAACATCTAGAACCTGTAAGGTGCATTCCATTAGGGTTTTATATAGAACATTTGAGGGGAGGCAGAGGAACCAAATACCCTTGTCTAAACTGTTTAACAATTTTTTCTGTGTTTTCCAAAATTGTGTTCGCATGAGATCATGGGATGACATTATCGCTGTGTTGTTTTTTCTTGAGAACCCCAATCCTACATGTTATTTTTTTAACTGTTTCATATTTGTCAGTTCTTCTTCATATAAAATGTGATAAAAGATTGTTTGAAGATAAGCTAAGATAAGTTGTTTTCCAGATGTCTAACAGCGCGGATGTGTCATTCACAGACTTGTAGTGTCTTGTCATTTCACCCGTTTGATGCCATGCCGAGGAGCAGGGTGGTATTCCCGATAAAGTGATTATGTGTGTGTGTGTGTGTGTGTGTGTGTGTGTGTGTGTGTGTGTGTGCGTGCGTGTGTGTGTGTGTGTGATAAGACCAGGTTCTCCGTGTTGGTGTGTTTTGCTAAAGCTATGTTAGCTAACCGGCCTGACCGGCAGCACTGCTCTGCTGCTGTCTAGACATTCAATCCTACAAGAGGGCAAAAACATCCGATTATTCACAAAAAAAAAAAAAAAAAAAAAACTCTTACACCTCTTACACCATACACATACAGTAAATTGAGATCTGGGCCTTGTAAGTTTGTTTGTGTGTCAGAGGGAGAGATATTGTTTAATTCAAAATAACTTTAGTGTTGTGTAAAACATTCACATGAGTTTATATTTATCTATCAGAATACACAAAAAAAGTACCCATGCTGACCTGTGTCTATTGGGCAATTAATTAAATTTTAATTTTGATTACGATTGTTGACTCCCAACAATTCTAAAAACAAGATAATCAAGATAAAATTAATTATTTAAATTTTATTCTTTTGCCACATTCCATTCCACAATAATTTTTTTTTACTTTGTGTTATAAATCCTTTACATCCTGGTTATGCGTACAGTCAAAGATTTCACACAGAAAGATAGTTTACTTGCCAGAAAAACCTATTAGAATCCTTTCACACAATCTGACAGTTTGATTACCACAGAAGAACAGTGTTTTTTAAGAATTAAAATCTTTTTAATGCAACCACCTTCCCATCTAGCTCTCAGAGGCATAAAGAAATAACAGATACCATTACATTTTTACTAGCAAAAAACATGTGCCCAATTATAATAAACTTGTAAACACTTTAGATAAGCATTATGTTATACTTAAATGATCTGCTGCTATCGTCTTGGTGGCTGATACCAAAGCGCACCTTCAGTGTTCTTGTGGAGTCCCTGGCTCATCAATATTAGGCAGATGATTAGTTTATGGATGACTTAAAAAAAAAAAAAACGTTTTAGCTTGTTTTTAGTTGTTATATTTCAAGTTCAATAAATGCATATTCCAGACAATTAATAACCATTTTAATAATTGGGTAATTGTGCAATATTGACCAAAATCATTGTAATTATCATTTTTGCCATAATCAAGCAGCCCTACGTACATGTCCGCAACCAAAAGTGCCTACAAATGGGTACGTGAATGTCAGAAATGAACAACTGAGCAATAGGTGTTTGATACTCTGGGAAATGTGTTGCTGGGAAAATTTGTCAAATAGGCAAAGAAATATCCAAGATACACATGATCATGTGTTTTACTGTTGTTTTCATTTGTTCCTATGATCAAAATGAATAATAATATTTTCATTTTGAGAGTTCTACATTTTGGCAACATCATTCCCATATTCCTATAAAGGTACAATTTACCCTTTATAAAAGTAGTGATAACTTTTGCTCTACCTGATGTATCCAAAAAACCCAAATACACAGTTTAAAGTCTGAAGCCTCCCTGTTAATGCACACCGGCAAGGCTTTTAAGGAGTTTTAAGGGTTTTAAAGGATCTGCTTCTAACGTTTTGGTGCAGGACAACACAGCACACTTTACAGTCTTGTGGAGGCACAGATGGGTCAGCGGTGTTTTGACAGCACAAGGAAGATCTACATAATGCTGGACAGGGTGTTTTAAGGTGTATTTTTACACTTAATTGACTGAACTCATCCCAGGTTATATTTAATACTCTGGTTAGGACTTCAGTCTTGCTCAGAGGTCCAAGAAGTTGAAACAACAACCATTTGCTGACTAACACAGAACTAAAACATGGTGTCTTTGAGTATTTTTAAGATTATCTTCCCTCCTTATTCTTGGCCTCGGCCAACATACAGGAAGGAAAGTTCCTCTCCCACATACACAAGCTCAAAAATGCTTTTCTGGATGATTTTTTATTTATTTTTTTTTTGCTTTCTTTTCAATATTTGTTTACAAATGTCACTATTTGGTGCAAATTAAAAATCTAGTGATCTACTTTTACATGACTTAAAAAACAGACACTCTGTCCTGCCTTTTTATTTATTCAGTGAAATAATCCACCAGACAATTTTACATGTGAATATTAGACATTATCCAAGCTCATGGATGATGTACACTTTGCTTGTTGCTCAGCTGAGTGGAAAATGTTCCTGGGGTTGCGTGTGCAGTGAAGTAATGTGGAGGTGAGGCCGTGTGTTTGGTCTCGTTCCTCAGTGATTTATCCATTAGGAGGAATTCGCTGTTTACTCTGGCGTTCCTTATCAGGGCTTAGGTGCTGTTTGATGCCGATTTTTCACCTGATTGCGCAAAGGGGTCGTATTTCCCTGGCTTTTAAACTGTTTACCTGCCTTACACACACACACACACACACACACACAGTCCCAGTGGGTTTACATTAAATTGTGATATTTTTCTCTTTGTGTGTGTGTGTGTGTGTGTGTGTGTGTGTGTGTGTGTGTGTGTGTGTGTGTAAAAGGTCACACTCTGATGTTTCATTCATTGTTAAAATTTAAATACCACATGACAGCCATATTGCATATACTGTATGTGCATGTAGTCAAAAGTACATAATTCAGTATAATTCAGCCTTAAGTGAGTAAGCATCTTTACACATTCAAATTTAAAGTACAGTGTTAAACTGATGTGTACTTCTTATCTTTATCTTTAACTTTCTAACTAAAGTCCAAAATTTAAGAAAAGACAATTTCACTCACTGAACACATTGTTGCTGAACCACCTGTTTTACTTACACTAGGTTATGCTCCTGATGAGATTTCATTGCAATTTTTTTGTTGTTGTTTTTATCTGTGTATCTGTGCATTTATAAGTGCGTTGAGTCTCAAGGATAATCTGAGTAAAAGAATCTTATGGGTACCATTTTCACATTGACCATTAAAGCTGCATGTGTAAGCATGCTTTCATACTAAAAGTTGAATAAAATTAGCTTTTTTCAATGTGTTCGTACAAACAAGATGGCTGCTGCATGTATTCTGACACTATTTTGAGCATTGCTTGCATTATCAGAAATTATTGCTATATGTCCATTCTACACCATAACCATAAAACAAACACTGAGGGGAGCCAGGATAGCATCACGTGACACTATGAATAAACACAACTGAATAAACAATGTATTATGTTTGATGTTGATGTATGATTCTAGCCTTTATTGAATACTAATTCTAAGCACGATTATAGTTGTTGTTGGTCTTTCCAGGTGCCCTTCCTAATGCAACACAATCTGGGCATTTTTTTCAGGGCTTGTGACTGGCACTGCATTCAGTGACTGTGGTTTGGGCATTTGGTTGGGTTATTGAACCCATGACTTCCGCATGGCAGGTAGAAACCTACCGGTGAGTGACCAATGGCCACTTTTACATCTATAGTGAAATTTTAAAACCTGTCATGTCTGTTTAGGGTCACAGTAGGTGATTTACATGTACCCCATGGTTCCAATAATAGTGGTTATATAAGCCCCACCTCCAAAAATAAATAAATAAATTCACAATATAAATTAAGAAAACTATCTAAGTACTATACAAAAGACAGCAAAAGACAACATAACGTGCAAATGCAAATGTGCTAACAAAAGTAACAATATGACAACACGACAACAAAACGACACAATGCAATGTCTATAATATAAATATTTGCATAGATTATTATACTAGCTCATGACAGTTTTCCCACATGGGAGCAGAACATTTTGAGACAGCCAGAGCTAAGCAGCATGGACACTGCTGTGCATTAAATAGCTAACAGTTCAAATTGGAAACCAAAATAATGGGTATGTTTGGCTTTGAAATGTTGTCTAGTGGACTAGATGTTCGTTTCTTCAGCATCTACTCAAGATACACAGCAAGTTTGTGGACAACTTTGCTCAACTTTTTTGTACACACATATGTAAAGTCATGATCAGAAATAAAAAAGAGTTTTGTGTTTTATCCTTTCTTCAGTAAAACTGTAACAATGCCTTTACCTGTCCTAGCTAGAATCAACTAATTAGTTTCTACTTTGGTATAGCTTTATTAATACAGATGTTTGCATAATGCTAAACTGGTGGCCATAAGCTTCCATTACCTATGGACAACATTAGCATCATAGCACCAGTGCAAAACTAATTAAGCTTGACACACTAATCCTCATCCTCATTTTTTTCTGGAACTATTGCTGTAAGGTTGTTTGTCAGAAATCAAAAGGTTGTGGGTTTAAATCCAGAAAGTTGAAAGGTTCATCAGTTTGAACTGAATTTTATGTCATTAGACAATCTATTACTTAAAAATCAAATAATTTAGTGTAGTTGTTGCTATGTAACTCATCGGTTCCCCGTTCTCTATAACACATATCCCGTACAGGGTCGTGGGAGACCTATGCCCTATCCAAGTGGACTTGGGGCACTAGGCAGATTACACGCTGGATGGGGTGTCAGTCCATTGCAGAGCACAAGTATGCACACATTCACTCACACAGTATGGCCAATTTGGAAATGCCCACCATACAAACTCCATGCACACAGACCCAACAGTAGGACTGGAATCCTTAGCCCCGGAGGTACAAAGCCACAGTGCTAACCACTACGCCACCATGCCGCCATATGTAAAAACAGTATCTGAAATCTGTCTCAGTGCTTTTCTGTCTTGTTCCTTACTGGGCACTGATGCAATAGTATTTATCTAGAGATTCTTTTAGAGATATTCTAGTTTTCATTTTATAGTTGCGTTTTTGATGAGTCATTCTGTACTCGCCTTGTTTAGAGCTGTAAAAAGGCTCTTGATGAAGTCTTTGCTTGATGAAGTCTTTTTACTATAATTTTACAAATTATGCTTTTTATCTCGTTATACATCTGGGCCCGGTTTCTCGAAAACTTCTTATCGCTAAGTAGTTCTTAAGTTGTACCTTAACCTCTCTCATAACGTTAAGCAATTGAGGGTTAGGGGTCTTGCTCAAAGTGGTGCTGAGGTTGGACCTGGGATCTTCTGAACCACCTTATCCACTGAGCTATTCCTACCCTGAACACATAGTTAGCTACTGTCCTGTCGCTAGCTAAGATACTGCATATGGCGCATTCTGAACACTATGGCTATTGTGTAAATCAGTCAATAACTCATCCCACCATTCTGACTTCCTGTTTCAAAAGGAAATACATGAACATATAGAATCTAATCACAACACTCATAAAGTTATTTCATGAGAACTTGAAAATGCAAGTGGATTTCCAG
The DNA here is from genome assembly GCA_030014365.1 of Clarias pachynema. Classification (NCBI taxonomy): domain Eukaryota; kingdom Metazoa; phylum Chordata; class Actinopteri; order Siluriformes; family Clariidae; genus Clarias; species Clarias pachynema. The sequence goes on along the minus strand of JAQMYL010000007.1, from coordinate 15,571,415 downwards.
TATTTGTATTTGTCGTTTTCCTACACAGACCTCAAAGATGTTGTCTCAGCTTCATAATTAAAGTGAGCACCAGTTAAGATGCATGTATTATTTGAGAAAGGATAAATTAACGTATCTAAATATAAAGTTTGTGAATCCTTAAGCACTTGTAAATATCACTGAGGAAATCCGGTTAGAGTAATCCACAGCATGGCCAATGAGCAGCTTCATTACAGAACATTTTATTGCTTGCACTGTAATGAGTGTGTGTGTGTGTGTGTGTGTGTGTGTGTGTGTGTGTGTGTGTGTGTGTGTGTGTGTGTGTGTGTG
>JAQMYL010000007.1:15527207-15553874 GCA_030014365.1 Clarias pachynema | reverse complement strand
TTAATTTGTTTTATTTTTACTTTATATTTTGTATAAATTATTTTTATGTATTTATTTTTTTGGGCTGTAGAACGAATTCCACTGTACAAGGTTTTAGCTTCGAACATTACTATATAGTGGGACAGCACATAAAACAACACAGAACATAAACGTTACCAAACCAACAAACAACCAACAAACCAGCAAGGACTAAATCAAACAGCTTGACGAATTTCAAGCTACTACATTTCAAAATTAGCAGCATGCTACCTTTCAACTAAAAAAATATGGTAAACCGGCTAATTGCTTGAATACTGACATAATTGCTAGACTAAGTTTGTAAGAACGTTGAAGGACATCAGCCTTCAAAAATGCTAGTTTTTCATGAGAACACCCTGCATAAAGTTGGCCAGAGTTAACTGTTACCCATACAACGAGACAAACAACATACAGGACAACACCCGTAGAAAAACATTGTACTGAGTGACAGCAGTAGGAGGTAGAAGTGCCATTTTAGATAAAGTGCAAATTGTATGGAAAATAAAATTAAACTTCAGGATTTGTATCACAAAGCAGGTGTGGTTTATACTACAGTTCAACTTATTGTAATGCATGTGTGTGCATGTGTGTGCGCATGTGTGTGTGTGTGTGTGTGTGTGTGTGGATGTTTGGAGGAGAAAGTGTCCCCAACGTCCCGGGTGAGTAGAATAATACCAGCAGGCTGATTTGCAAGCATGTAACGTGCTTTCTTTCTCCTCCTGCTGTTGTTGGACTGTGTGTGTGTGTGGGTGTGTGTGTGAGTGAGAGCGCGCGAGAGAGCGTCAGCGTGAGCGATGTTCGTTCGGTGTTGGATTCCGCTACTTCCCCTATAATGACAAAAGCTCTCAGACAGCAGCTCCTCCTCCTCCAAGCCCCATACTGAGGACTGTGGGAGTAAATCGGGGTGGACATCACACACACACACACACACACACACAAACACGCGCGCACACACACACACACACACACACACACAGCCTCAGTCAGAATCATGAGGCCTGAACTCTTGTTTTTCTTCTAGCTGTACGTTGTTTGGAGAAGAGTCACTCTTCCTGCAATGCTTTTAATGCCTCAATGATGTGAATCAAATGAAAGATTTATATATTAGATTTAAAAATAGTAATATTCTTAATATCAAAAAGGAATTAATAAAGATTAAATGGACAAAAACCCATTTGTACAGCACAAGTTTAAACAATAAATTTTGCTTTATTAGTTTAGGATGTTACACTTTTGCCCTTTCTTGGACCTGCTGCCACCTTTTAAAAACTTTTACCATTAATTTTTGGGTTTCTGCTTGAAAGCTAATATTTATCAAAAGAAACAAAAACATTCATAAGTTTTGTCACGTGCACCTAAAGACAATAAAACTTTCAGATTTAGAATTTAGAGATTTGCTGGAGCGTATATTGATTTTTCTGCCTCTTGATGATTCGTTTGATTCATCCACTATGATTTTCCCCTGCTGGAGTTATTTTGAGTCATTTCGAGTTATTTCGAGTCATTTCTAGCCTCCAGTGGAGGTCTTTGTGTGTTTACGGTTTGGTGAACATGTCTCTGACAGTCCACCATGGCTTGACTGTAAACTGAAGTTTTGTTAATTAGCGGGCACAAAAAGGGGATGTCTGAGCCCAGTCTCTCTCCTTCATAAAGAAAGATGGTGAAAGGATCATAGTTAATTGATCTTGAAATTGATCAAGCTTTTATAGTGAACTAAAAAGCAAATATCTTTGCATGTAGAGTAAATATGTATTTTTAAAACTAATCATAGCCAGATGGATAGAATAGAGAGGAAAAAGCATGACCTTGCTGAGCCACGAGGCTCATTTGACATCACTGAATGAATGTCTCATGTTTTCTTCTGTCAAACACTTGAGGTGTTCGGAAGCAGCACCACAGTAGTTAAAACACAAAGAAAATAGTTTGCAAAGACTCGCCACATTCCTGGGAGCAAGTGCACTTCCTTTCTCCACCTCCCCTTCCTCACTCCCAACCATCCATCCATCCATCTGGACAAGGTGGAACGGGGGCCATAATGACCCTTCATGCCTGGGTTAAAGCACCCTGACTGGGCAGAAACCCAGTAAATATACATTAAATATAACATTTAAATTAAATATTTTAATCTTTAAAAAAACAATATAAAGATGCAAATAAATGCATGAGTTAGGTAAACTTTATATATTTCCATGGTTTAGAAACAACACATAACTGTACATAAATCATCCACGTAACAAGTTAGCTCCTCTCCTCATTTACGCTATAGCAGCTGGTGACAGACGTTCCTAGCTCATAAGCCAAAAATAATATAAAAGTAGCTTGTCATGTTACCAAGAAACTGCAAAACAGTATAACCTCCAACATCCTCTCATGTCAAAAAAAATTTACAAAGTGTTCAGCTTTACTCTGACTGAAACTGACACTGGAATTCTGACACTGAATGTTAACACATTGCCCTGTACAGAAATCTTCACTATGAGAAAAGTTTTTTTAAATCCATTTACATGGTGCATGACCTTCTGATTTAAACAAAGTCCATCTGAGCAGCCGGAACCAAGAATTCGAGACATTTCTATAGCTATAGTAACCTATAGTAGGTGTGTTAAATTGTGTGAAAAAATACAATTTTTAAGACTCTGTATAAAATTGCTTCAGGTAAAAGTTTGTAAGTGTTTTAAAATGCTAATGATATCCCATGATATGTCAAAAAATGCATTATGACATAATTTACGACAATATGTTATATTACATTTCTCTTTGTCAGACCATGATTAATCTCCGACTAAAGTTTAACCTTCATTTTTCTTTCAAATTTTCTCACTTCCTGATGATTTGCTGGAATTTTAAGATCCAAGCTTCCATCTGACAAGTGAAAAAAATACACAATGGGATGAAGGCAGGAGGAATCACATTCACATTCACGCTATCCTGTGTATGTGAAGAATGCAAGTGTGTGAGAGAGAATGTCTAAATGTGTGAAATAGCTGAAATGGTGAGAAAATTGTTTTTTTTTTTCCCTTATGTGACATCGAAAAGCATTCAGATGCAGTGCTTCACTGAAGCTATATTTATTATTAAATTATGTGAAAAATGTGCGCCCTTGTGGATTTTTCTATTTTTCTTTCCTTTTAAAATCATTACCATTGTGAATGAAGATTCATGCATCCAGGAACAGTTCACTGAAAGTTACATTATTCATTTGAACATTTTTATGCTTCCTCCAACACAAAAGTAGCTGACTATCTATGCTTCCTGTATGAGATTTGCTTCTTTAGTTTTGTAACTTCGTAGCTTATCGATCTTCAAATATAACATTGTTAAGACTGGTAGTGTCACTCCAATAGTAGAAATAATCTATTAGAGTGAAATACCCTGAATTCTCACATTTGAGAGGAGGAGCCCAGAGATGCTGAAATTTTTTTTTTCAATGTTGTGTGTGTGTGTGTGTGTGTGTGTGTGTGTGTGTGTGTGTGTGTGTGTTTCTGTGAAGTGTCTACTGTACAGTACATCCTTTAATCACTATAGACATTTTGACATTCTGGAAGAAACACATTAATGATTTGTTGTTGTTTTTTCTGTTTGAACATTTCAAAAGTGTTGCCGAAAAACAAGAAAAATATTTGTGTTTTTTTGAGGCAAAAAAGGTATCTTTTCAGGTTACTTAATGTATCCCAGACGAGCTACAGCAGCATGTATTGATTTTTTTTTCTGCTTCTTGAAGAGCCTATTTTTCTTTATTTAGTCAAAGAGAAGCCCTTGTTTGCTCCCCCAAAGCAAACGTCTATTGGAATCCCAGCTCAGGCTTGTCGAGCCACAGAGGACTTCACAGAGCGATTTGGCCTTTGACAAAATTTCGGGGCTGGACGGAGAGAAAGAGCACCGTTGTGTGAGGCTTCGTCGTCCAGCTGCCACTCGTTCCTGAGCTCGTTTATTGCACACTAATGAATGGTGACTGCTGTGTTACAGTATGTGACAATCACAGGCCTTATCTCTCTCCATCATAACGCTTCCCGTCATACATAAAGACGGCTTGTCCACTTTCTGACGCTGTTCACAATGATCCCCGTTTAGGACATCTCTGTGCTTTCGATTCTTGTGTTTTGGGTTTTTTTGTAAGACAGAGAAAAGCAGCACAGTCATTCTTAATGTTTTTTATGTGCCTCAGTATCCCCATTATATCAAGACAAGGCATGTACATTTTTAGTTTTGCTAACGCGTAAGGGAAGATTATAATCTCCAGTTTAGCCTCAGTGAGCTGTATAGAATTGTTCAGTGTCTTAAATAAGTTTCAAACCTTTCTCTTTCAGCTTTTACTTTGCTCTTTCCTCTAGCTAGCAGATACAACATAGAAGAGTGTGTTAAAGTTTAAGGATGGGGACTAAAGTTTAGAAGAGGATTAGGTGAAAATAATATACTTTATGGCAACCTTTTAGAATGTAGGAAAATAAAACCGTATCTCTGATTTTAAATGGCAAAAATTAGGACACATTAAGTCTGGATATATCCTGTAACAAGTGTACAAAAAAAAGAAAAAGCAAGAATTTGAGCCTTAACATTACAACTGGGAGGATTCTGATCTTTTTGGGAGGATGTAAAGGGGGTCAGATGCAAATATAAAGGCCAAGAAATCATTTTAAATCATATTACAAAAAGGGAGTATAAACTTTATTGTTACTTGTTGTAATAAAGAACTGTCTTAGAACACTGAATGTCTATGATTAATGCTAGAGAAAGAACTTTTGTATCGACTTTCAACAAAAATAATTTTTAAATTTAAACCGAGTAATGCAGTTCTGGATTCTTATTTTCATTGAATTCGAATTGCATGACAACACACAATCCACTTGAAACCTGCAATAGTACTTTTACTACCGAAGGGGGTGAAATTAAAAAAAATTATTTCCTGTTACTTTAATAAATTTGTTGGTATACAATGAGGCAAAGACAACACTTGCAGATTTAACTTTAAATTTAATTTTAAAGTTTCCATTCATTTCTAGAAAAGGCAAGCAAATCTCTGAGCTGCAAAACCCAAAAAGCAGTGAATGATTAAGTCTGACAAGCATATTAAATATAAGTTATTCCTGTACAGCATTATGGACCTTCATCCAGCCCATAATCCTGAATTGCAAGTAAAGACATGAGTGTGTCAGAACTCAGCAACAAACAAAGGTGTGTGTCTGAGGATATGAGAAATTAATAAATGGCACGCACAAGAGTTCAGAGCAAAATTAGTCATGTTTGCTCTTTGCTTCTCACCATTTTTTTCTCAATCACTGGAATTAGCATTTGAACCAAAGCCAGTTTCCTATAATTAGTAAAATGCATGTTGGTGCTTTGCACTGAGATAAGGACTGAGTCCCTTGTCCTAAGGGTGTGCAAACTTTTGCACTCAGTTGCATGTGTTTAAAAAGAAGATGAAAAAAGAGGGAGGAGGCTGTCAGCGTGACCTTTGTATCAGTAGCCAATAGTTAAGCAGTTCTTCAGCAGTAATTCAGAGTTTTGTGTAATTATGCATTTCGAACTTAGTTATATTTGTGTCAATATGTCTGTTCATTCTTGTTGTATGTCATTTTTTTAAACTATTCAACCAATTTCTTCCCTAAACTCTTTTAGTCAGCATGTCAGCATGTTAGTTGTCATTGCCCCCACATTTGTATTGTTAGCCAGTTTTTAATCCATTTTCACTAGTCAGGTAGTGGCTTCTTGAATATGTGCGGTTTTGCTAATTATTTGCTATTTAATTGCACAATAGTTAGTCAAATATTACTTCTGTTCCCTCTTGGTGGGTGTAATTTTAACATTTGTGTGTTGATTTATTCTCTTAAACGTAGCTAGCTGTCTAAGATGGTCCAGGTATTGGCTAACAAGTACTCTAACCTGAAACTTGGTGTCCTTGGCCTATTTCATTTTAATATTCAGCATACACTTTAAAATTATATACTTAAAAATCATATGACCTGGGTTAGTTTGATTCAGGACAACATTACCATGTACCAAATAAAAAATATGAACACAGCATAAGGGTTACAATAATTTAGATTTTAACTGTTTATTTACATGCACAACATGTTGTTGTTTTGTCTGAGATTAATATACATTCATTACATGATACACATGATACATATGTCTGTGTTGTCTTAATTTTCTGAAGGGTGAGCAAACTTTTGCAGTCAGCTGTAGATTCAGTTCTTTTAATACAAATAATTGATAATCTTTACAGTTTTGAACAAAAACTGTGCAATGTGATGTACTTAAGATGTTATAAGTCTGATATTTCTATCATTAGCATGATAAGTCAAAGGTCTCATGTTTATTTCTCCTTAACAAGCATGAAATATCTCTCTTCATAATATATATAATAAATATATATCATATATATATATATGAGTTAGTTGGGATGCAAAACCCTGACTCTGTATATTGGTGTGTGAGAGTGTGTAAGCATGTGTGTATGTGACACACTACAGCATGTTTGTCCCAGTGAAAAGATGGCTGTGCTCAGCCCAGCTCGGGCCCCGTAATGCTGCGAACAGCACACATTTGGCTTTTGTTGTGGTGCATGCTGACATCATGCTGTGCTCAGGCACTCAAATCCCTCTTTCTCCAGCACCAGCACTTTTCAAACAAAACTGCCGTGGCATTGGCCGGCTTTGCCAACTTGCCAAAAATACCTCATTAATCATCACACATGCATACATATGCGCTAAACAGGCCTGTACGTACCCACATCAATCCAAACGACTAGCAAGAGAGACTGCTGCAGATGTGAAATAAACTACTTTAATTTATGCTTACCCAAATTAAAAAAAAAAAAAAGAATCATTAATCTGTGCTGGAAATAAATGTAAATAAAACACTCTAATTAACAGATTTACATTTTTAATGCAGAAATATTCATGTGTAACAGGTTATACATTCTAAAATATATCATGATGTTACAGCCTCCAACATCACAAATAACAGATATAGTAAAATATTTTTTCTATTATACCAGTTGTGCTGTTGAATTTGTGAATCTGATTATTGGTGAACTTTAGTGGAACTTTACTGGAAGTTTTTCAACATCCTCTGTCCAGAGGAGTGTATACTTTTCAAAGTGTACAATGACAAAGTGTTTTTGGCTTATTAACTTTAAGAGAGAAAAAAGGAGTGGCTGGTAACAGGACAACTGTTTATAGCTGCTATAAGGTATGACAGAAAAGCAGCTTGTTTCAGACCTTCCAAAATATTAAATGTAACTATAAATGAAAAGTTGTAATAAATAAATGTGCAGTTGTAAATTGCTGTGGTATACGAGGAGTAAAACATAAGGAAAGGAAATAATTTTTATCACTGTTGTGGAAAATGGAGAATGTTCTGAATGTATTTTTTTCTTGAAAGTGTTATTTAAATGTCAATTATGTGGGGAAAAACAATTTATAATCAAAAATCTACTTTATGTTTTTTATTACGCATTATAGCAAAAAGGAGCCGTGAGTTCATGTAGCTTTAAAGTTTTATTTACTTAACAGCTCAGTTACTTTCACCTTCACCCTGCAGTCAGTGTGGCGCGATTATGAGGTGTGTGTTAATGGCCAAAAGGTGAGCTAAGCTTCAGGTAAATACACCTACACACACCGCTAATACCCTGCTTTAATAGCAGTATGAACACGTTAGACGCAAATGTTGGTTATACAAGCAAAGAAGTTCATATAGAGTTCATGTTAATTGACTACACCCCTTTCATAGCCCTGCCCCTTTTAATAACCATAAACACACATAATATACAACATATTATACAGGAATTAACAATAGTAGCTGCACCAAGCTACAGAAACTAGCATATTCACAACACTCAAGTGCAGTTTTCATTGATTGATAGGTGAACTTAGAAGCCACTTGATCACGTCATATTTTTAGTGAAGAAGATCATTGCTGATTTGCCAGGATGCAGGAAGCTCAGGACAAAGTTTGAATTCTTGATGTGAGGAACCTGTGAAGAAAAACATTTATCAGGAGGTGAATCTGAATTTGTATAAATAACACCATATACATTTAAGTTACAAATTAAAAAAATATACAATACAATTAAAAATGATACAATTTTGAGTGTGTCAAAATAAAGGGAAGAAGAAATAAACAAATAAATAAATAAAATTAAGCCTAAAAAATCCTTTGTGTTGCCTCTGACAGTTAAAAAGCTCTGACACTGGATACTTATAGATAAATGTTAAATAAAGACATTTCTGCTGATAGAAAATGTAACCATATCAATGACTTTTTGAACAGTTTATGTAGTGCATCTGTCTTAAAAGTCAGTGTAAGTAACTACTAGGATAAGGACATTAACAATAAATAAACCGGTGATTTTCAGCTTCACTACAGTCAGAGCTGCTCTTATACAAAGTTTACCATCACCTTCTGACCAGTAGGAATCTAACAGTGCTGTGGTTCAATAGTTCATACTAAACATATCAATAATGTATAACATGTACTTGTATTGTAACACTAAACCTGTTGGCAACCAAACATCAGGAAATCAAACCTCAACCCTTAATTATTTTTCTTGTTTTGCTTTTCCCACTAAAACCTGCATTTCTCTTCTCTTGAGGCTCTAAATTCTCCCTGAGTTCTTCAGCTGCACTTCTCCTCCTGGCCATTCAAAACTTTAATAAGCTTTTAATGACCACTTCTAAAACACACCCCAGAGTTGAAGAGCTGTTCAGCTCCATCCTGGGTGCTTATCTTTCATGCTCTTTCTCTCTCTCTGGCTGTCTGCCTCTCTCTCTCTTGCAAATCTGTAAATCTGTAAATCTGTCATGGCCGACTAAACCGTCGCCCAGGTTGTGAGTTCAGGCTTCGCTCGACAGGGTCATGGGGTTAAAATCGATTTCACAGGCCACCTGGAGAGCCGGAGCTACAAACTGACTTGAAAAATTTCACTCAGAGCAGGACACATCCACTCCCATCGTTCCCGAACACCCCCTCCCCAATCCACCCTCCCACGCCCCTGATGCTGAAACGTCCCGGGCCGAGCAGAAGCTGGCACTCGCTGACCTCTTCAAACTTTACACTGAATTGTTCTGGCAGTTTCCAGGGTGACGGCGCGCTTCGAGCTGATCCTTCTTACCCTCAAAAAGGGTACGACAGCTCACTACGGGCAATGATGCAAATGCGGTGACTCAGTTTTACCGCAAATGAACAGCGGGGAGGAAAATTGGAAAAAGCTAAAATAATCTGATTTTCAGTTGTCTTAATGAAAATGTATTTGTGTAAAACCTTTAAAAAGTAAAAAGAAAATTATATTTTTGTCAATGATTTTTTATCTTGTTTATTCATTTTTTGCTCATGATGGTATTGGGTGGTTATTTATTTTATTTATTTTGATGAAGTTTAATTAAGGAACAAGCAAATCTGTTTATTCATAATATCCTTACTTAAAAATGAAATATAAATACTCAAATTAACCTTCCTACTGCAAAATAATAATGATAAAACCATCATATAATTAGAGTTAGATTATAATGATGTACACAATAATTTAACAATAAATTTCTGCTAATCAGCCAAATGATTCCTACTATGTTTTTATTATAATAGATTTGCTAATTCTTTTATTTTCATTTATTAAGACATAACCTAAATATGGCGAACTGTAAACCTAAAAACATAACCTAAATATGGTGAATAAGGCAAGTGTTTTATTTCTCTTATACCACAGCAACGTGGCCACTATTTAAATATTTTAATCAATATTAGATTCAGGTCATACTTTTTATCCATTTAAAACATCTTACTTATGTTTTAACAGCCCACTCTTTGTTTTAAAGTTAATAAACCAAACAAACTAGAAAAAGAAATGCTTATTATGTTACCAAGAAACCATAAAAATGTCAAATTCAGTGTTATAAAGATGTCAGAAACCTTTAAGTTGACTGTTACAAAGCACTGACACTAGAGACTCCTTCTGTAAATGTAGAGTTAGAATAAAGTAGGATTAATGCCTTTAGGAATAGCATTGTACAAAGGCTTTGTATATGTTTGTTATATGAAGAAACATAAAAACATTACAATAAATTACAAAGCAACAGTAAATATGAACATAGGTAATTGCTGGCCAGGTAGAGAAAGAATGTAGATGATAAGAACATTTTGTATGTTTGCTTTAATATGCATATACTGTACACAACTGCCAGTTTTTTCTCAGGAGTCTTCAGCAATACAACATAAAAATTAAAACTTAAAAAGTACAAATATTTACTTTTTTCAGTCTCTGCCATGTGTTCATAAATGAACCAGATCCAGCTACAGCAGAAATCCTGAATGACTGAATTATATATACTGTTTGAAGGGTGTGACATGTGAAAACATTGGCAGTGTGTTTCATTGATTAGCTGTCATGTTTTTTTTTTTTTCACTTAAATGCTCTCTGTAACATCAGATCACTGTATCTTCCGGAGACATGAATACCCCTGGCACACTCGTCGTACGTTTCTTTATACACCTTTCAACCAGTTACTATTGGATTGTAATAGGTAAGAAGGTCTTAATTATTTTCTCAAGCAGCAGCTCTGATAGTAGTGCAGATACAAATCACAGGTTTATATTAATGTGCTAATACTTTCTTCTTTTTTTTTCTATAGTAGCAGCTCGTTCACAGGGACTTGCACAGCAAACATGTCACATATAACAGCTTTAAAAAATCAGTTCTATGGTGACATAGAAATGTAATTATTTAACATTTGTGGTCTTCAGTGTCAGTGCTTTTCAACAGTCAGAAGTAAAGCTGTAACTTCAGGTTTTCTGACATCTTGTTTCTTGAGAGAGAGAGAGAGAGAGAGAGAGAACTGAACTATTGTAGCTGCTATAACATAAGTGAGAACAGGAGCTAATTTAGATTGAATTCACTTTCCACATTAAATAAAATACATTAAAATAAAACTGAGATGCTAGACTTTTGTGGTGGTAATAGTAACTTATAATGTCTCAATTTGCATATTATATTAATAAAAGATATAATGGTAATACATGGTGTTAAACATTCTAGTTATAATCCATTGTTTTACAAGTTAAGAAATTCTTTATAAACAATGAAATTGTTAAATAATAATAATGATGTGCATAATTCCTTATGAATATATTATAACATTATATGAATATATCCCTAAGTCTTTTGAGATATTTCCTATATTGAAAGTGTTCACCCAGAACCTACTTAGATTTTATGCTTTGTTGTAATTAAAAACAGCTCGAAGCTTAATCAAAACTCAGAAACAACATTCAGAATTTTCTCAACTTATGTGCACACAGATGTTTGCATGCTTTTGCATATTCTCATTGATGACCACAGTTCAGAACATTTTGTTACAGTTCAGCAGTAACACACCATATTCAGCGATCAGCAGGTGTGTCAGAGCGAGAAAAATCAGCAACCCTTGCTGGACTCCACACAGTCGGACAAACTGGCCTTAATGGCGCTCCTTGTGCTCAGGGATGCTAATGGGTGAGACAGTGAAATCTCATCCTGAGAGTGGATTCACTTTTCGTCGGACGGAGATGTCCTTTTGGCTGAAGGGACACAATGATGGAGCTCTGATCTCCATGATAGGGAGATGGCCAGCTGATTAAAATGCTTCGCTTGTTTCCACTTGGTCACTCGATCAGCGTGTGAACTCTTATTTACAATCAAATGCAGTGACCTCAGAAGGCCATGGGGCTGCTACATATGCTAATGCTTTAGCAAACTCAGCTCAGGCTTACATGGCTAGTACTCTGCTCCTTTAAACGATTAGATGACAGAATTAGCAAAAATAAAGATCGTATAGAAAAAAGCTCAGTTTCATAGAAATGTTCTTTTGAGCTCAGTTTAATGCAAACAAGACAAACAAGATCATTTGCATGTGAAAATATTAATATATTAAAATATATTCAATTTTTTTGGGTAATATGATAACAGTGAAACCAAATATATGATTATTATTGGAATTTCTAAATATTCATTATTCAGTTAAATCTTAAACCTTTAAAATAAATATCCTGTTGTATTGGCAGTTTTTTTTTTTCTTTCCAATGTTAATCATTTGAATATTATTATTATTATTATTATTATTATTATTATTATTATTATTAATAATAATAATAATAATAATAATAATAATAATAATAATGAAGTTGCAGTAAAGTTCAATAAAATATATTTAACACATGCATGTAGTATATTTTTAAGTTTAAAAGAGACACTTTGTCACTGTTTTCACCTGACATTACATTCTATGACAACAATAGTCATGTTAGTTTAGTATCACACTACTGAATAGATATATTCACCAATTTCAAAAAGCTTAAAAATGAATTACATTTGACTGTAAATATCTGATAAAAACTAAATATTATTAATATTACATCTGTTGCAGAACTTTTTGGTTCACCAGCTCACTGGTTGTTGTATAAACCTATTTACTGTATGAGTATAAAAATGACTTTATAGATTTTATCTGTAATAGGTTACAACAACAAGTTAATGATACACAGGCCAATTTTCTTCAAAGATCTTGCTGATAGATCTGTGTACAGATCCCAATGCACCATTTCCTAGACCTTGCTATGTTACTTTCATCCTATTCAGGTGGGATTAGTTTTGCATGAGGAGGTGGGGTTTATTACTGACCTATCTCTAGGAATTACTTTCTTTCCAAATTTGTCCCAACATCATTTTATAGGCTGTATGTGTGTATGTTTCTGGCAAGATTATGCTGTGTTTCACCTTCTATAAAATGAGAAGCATTTTATATAATGTTTTATACATGTTCTGTTTGACATATATAAGAAGTTTGAGGGTTTTTGCACCTGCTCTTTAGTACAAAGATACTTCAGGAAAAGACCACTCTTTCTTTTCTCCTCCAACTGAAACCACTGTAAATGTAAAATGTTAAATAATAACATGATCAACGTTCAAATTGGGATTTTAGGTAAATTACTGAATCTCAACAACCTTTATAATAAAGGTTAAAACAATTAATTTATATGAAAAGGGGTTGTGTGTCATGGAGCTATTCCTATCTCTGTGATTTATACAGAGATCACGTATTCTGAACAGGTATGTCTGGAAAACTAATCCACATTGTACCATAATTTATGTCTACTGTTGCTACGGTCACAAAAAAGACAAAAGAATTTTCCTCTTTTTTCTTTAATATATTTATCATAAATTTAGTATTAAAATGTTTATACAAGTTTTTCTTTTCCTGAAGTGTATATACATTTTTGGCTGACTTTTTTTTTTTTTTTTTAACTTATAATTACCTTTAAAATGTCTTCATGCAATAAATAAATGAGAAATGAGATCTCCTGTCCAAAACTGCTTACTGACAAACGCAACAAGACACACAGAAAAAAAAAACCCTGAATCAATGTCATCAATAACAGTTGTTCATAACAATGTGCAGTCTCTGAAGGAATCTGAACGCAACTCTGACCGAGCTAACCCTTGTAAAAAGACCCCACAGACTTCCAGTTAATAAATGATGGCTAATAGTGTTAATTGTGGATTACTATTAAGTGGTGCAACCCAGGCGCTTATAAGGCCATTCATCAACATATATGTTAATGAACATATTAAAGTCATTAATCAAAATGGTGTGCAAACGTGAAAGCTGAAGTCAGAAGGAGAACCAATATGGATATGGGAAAGAAAGGGAAAGATAATTTCTCATAAATGTATTATAAATTTCCCATACATTTCCCATAACTTTTTACTGCAAAATGCTTGAGGATGTATTGTTGATGTTGTGTTCATAGATTGCCAGCTGAAGATCAACTCAGAACTGAAAATGTTCTCTTTAATACTCTTTTTATTTATGTAAAACAATTTATAAGAAAAGACAAGCAAATCAGTGGCTTGGCATACAATGTATGTATATATAATATAGAAAGTTTGAGGGGGGGGGGGGGGTAAGACCAATAAATAATTAATGAAATTAGCGTGCTGGTATGAAATTATAATTACAACCCAAAATGACAAGTAATACTTAGAATTATATAATAAATATAATGAATTATTATAATGAGTACATATTATATCATACCATTTTATTGTTGTATTTAATTATGGGTATTACATTATTATTATTAATATAAACATTTACACTGCATGATGCACAGCATTATTATTTATTTTGCAATAATATAGTGTAATCATTAAATAAAAAAACACTTACTTTATCCACAGAAAATGATTCATACATATTTTATAGTATTATAATAAAAGTTAAGGTTCTGTCAGTTATTTGTCCCGAATCCTGCACAACCTTCAGCATCATTGTCTCTTCCAAGAACTTGTAATGTAATGATATTTCAGTGAGACTATAGGTCAGTCAACATTACTACATGACAAAAGGTCTTAACATTTCGTGATGATGTTTTTACATCCCTTAATAGAAATTTATCCCACCATATGCCCTCAATTCACAGTAATACACAGCACTACACAGTATTACACAGGACAGGAATTGTTTACAATATAAGCGGTGATTACTCTGAGTTATAATACAGCAAGTTGTAAATTATAGACTTTAACTTTGCTTCTGCCTCTTAACACAGAAGAAATGATTAATGTTGTATTGTACAACTACAAAAAAAAACAGTAACTTTGCATTATTTTAATTGCCATTCATTGGAATCTGCAATATTTGCAAATCTTTTTAAAAACTTTTTAAGACTTTATTTTGGATGGATGTGTTTCTTAATTAAAGACTTATATGTGCATGCTGAATAAAAAAACTTTACACTGATCAGAATTTCTTTCTTTTGTAAATCTTTGAGACATTACTGTTATTTTTCAGGCTATAATCATTAATCCTATATAATCTTCTAGACAAATAGATGATGTTAAACTCAAGTAGTTCACTCAAACTAAATTTACAAATGTATACATTAATAAATTAGCTAATAATTTTTTTTTTTAATCTGCAGATTCAGTTCCAAAAGTCTTATAATCATAAATTATTCTGGGAGCTCCAATGATAATAATTCCTTTAGTTTCTGTAAAGTAAAACACACTGCATGTACAGTATACTATATACTTTTAATATTGTATTTCACGTAATATTATTTAATAATAGCAATAAATATTTAAAGATTTTTAATTCTAAATAACCTTCTGTATCAACTTTTTTGGACGGACAAAGACTTTACTTTAAGCTTGGTCCTGCCACATTTGCCCCAACCCCCTAACACACACACACACACACACACACAGCTCAGTTTATCTCCCCCCTCAGCTCCATTAAAAGCTCGATGTGCATCTCTGTGTGAAACACCCCTCACTGACTGAACTGCTGCATCAAAGCGCGTTATTGTTCCCACAGCAGTGTGTGCGTGTGTGTGTGTGTGTGTGTGTGGAAATGCAGGAAAACACTTGTTTCTCCTATAATAGAGAGCATGAATCAATTTAGTACGAGAATCTCTCCGAAGCACATTCAATGATCAGAACACATACAGTATGACAGATCACACACACACACACACACACACACAGACACACACACACACACACACACACACACACACACACACACATATACAAACTGCTAGAAATACTCTATGAAACCTGCAATAAAATGTAATCAGGGTATATATTTACCAATGTTAAAAAATGTCTAAATAAATAATTAACTTTTTAATTCAGGAACATTACTATTAAACTGCATTCTAAACACAAAATCCCAACAGTTTATTCAGTCATGCACAACATTTTGTTAAATAACCACCTCCGCAATCTGAGCTAAAATTAGCTTAGCATCTTTTTATATAAAACATATAATTATGCTTAAATCAAATGATTGCATAGATGTTTGTAACAATAAAAAATATATAATCAAAAGGATTTTTGGCTGTTCACTTTTGCTCCAAAACTTGTGAAATCTAGAAGTAACCTGATCCATATTGTTGTGTGGGAACAGAAAGGAAAGCGTTTTGACCTGATTAAATAATAAAGAGATGCAGATTTACACTCTGAAGGTGGGAATTAAAGAGAAGAGGTTTGTGTGTGTGTGTGTGTGTATGTGTGTGTGTGTGTATGTGTGTGTGTGTGTGTGTATGTGTGTGTTATATCCTGGAATGCCACAGCGCTGTTTATATCACATAAATGAGAAAATAATTCATGAAAAAGGTTTGTTTATTATATATTGTGATGCTAATATGGGTTAAAGAAATGGGAGGAGAAACAATTAATAGGAAAAAGATATATAAACAAATTCAAGAAAACCAATTAAGGAAGAAAATACTTAAATCACCATCAGCAAAATGCATCAAGTCTGAAATGGCAGGGGAAGTAAATAAATCATTCAATCAATAAATGAACAATTTACACTCATCTCTAATTACTGTCATCTGTGTAAATGTCTCTATGTAATTTTTAACAAAAAAAATACATTGAATTTGTATTTAGTTTTTTTGACTGCATTTCCAGTTTTTTACTGCTTGCATTTAATCATTCTGCAAAAACTTAATCATTTACGAATAAAACTGGGGAAAATGTGAGAAATCTTATCCTATCTATAATTGTATTCGATTCAGTAACTGTCATGATTAACACACACATACCATGGATTTTGAAGACCCCAAAATCTATCCATCTAAGCTCACTAAATAAGTCCCCATAAGTCCTTCCCACACACCCACTCACACACATACACACACACACACACACACTAATTACCTTCGCTAACCGGAATAAGCACCCAAGTCTACCCAACCCCTCCACCCAACTAGCTACCCCCTCACCCCACTTTCTGCCCCTCGTCCCACTAAAAACCCCGTCAACTGCAATAATCACTAACCTTAACCCCACTAACTGCCCCTCCCACTACATCAACTGCCCCTCGCCCCAAAGGGGGCAGGTAAAAGGAGGGGGGTAACACATGGCAGAAGAAAATTATTAGTCTAGAGTTGATTTCCTCCTTTTTCCTGTTCAAACACAGCAAACAACAATATTACGAAAATATAATTGAAATAATAATAATAATAATAGCTAATAATAATGATGATGATGATGATGATGTTTTCTCGCATCTTAATACAAAGCAGAGTTCCGCGATATAAGTAAAATAACGCATTGTCTGATGAAATAAATAAGAAACACGGTTTTCAAAGATTTCTTGTTTACGTTTTAGAGAAATTCAACCTGCAACATTTTTAGACAACTGACCATGAGCATTACCGCCTTTACATCATAACCCCTTAAAACAAGGATCCTTAAAAAAAAAAAAAAAAAAAAGGCGGAATGAATTCATATTAAAACGCTATGACGCTATGCTCCGCCCCCTAACAGCATCCAACTTTTCAAACGTTATACTAAAAAATTTTTTGTTCAATTTCAGCCATGATCACAAGGTCTTATAAATCTCACCAAGCACACACTAGACACACTGAACGCTTTCCTTGTCCTTTTTATTCTTTAAAACAAGTATCAAATAGCGCTTAGATAAAAGCCGTGATAAAGAGTTTGAGTAAAAGGCGCGCGCTCACCACCTGTTGCAGGTAAATTAGCTGCAGCGCCGTTTCTGCATCCGGGTCTTATCGAGACTCCAGCGGGACCTGCAAAACACAAACACACGCACGCACGCACACAATTAGAATGTAAACTGTTTTTAAATGGACTCACATTAGCATCCCAATATTATATCACCCCTTTATATGTATAAACGCACTCTATGTATAAATGCTCCCGTTATAAGTATAAAACTAAATGTATTTATTCATCAAGCAAGAGACCATGCAATTAAATACAGCTTTCACGTTTGCATAAAGATCAAGTATGTTGTTTTTATAAATTAATAATATTGTAGTTCTCTGACCAGAAAAGAGGAAAATGACAAAATGCTGCAAAAAGGGAAAATATTCAGAAGAAGATTCGCCGAGGATTAATATTGATTGTTATTGATATTTGTGGATTTTGTCCATAATAAGTCAATAACAACACCTTAACTAAATACCAAAGTATATTCTAAGACGCCCCTTTAACATCAAATCCTTAATATCCTTTAATTTCTGGTGGATTTGTTGGTGTTTGGTTAAATAATGAATTGTCGGCTTTAACATCCGAGCGCATGTAGAAGAAGCCTCGTCAAATATTCATTTAGCGCTCGGTGTTTGTGTGTGTTTGTGTGTGCGCGTGTTAGAGAGAGAGAGAGAGAGAGAGAGCTTTTCCTCCCCTGAGTGTGAAATTAAATCCTCTGAGAAAACCACTGACACACGCATACACTCTATTAATAATACTAATAATAATAATAATAATACATATAATAATAATAATAATACATATAATAATAATTGGTAGTAATAGAAGTAGTAGGAGGAGGAGGAGGAGGAGGAGGAGGAGTATCAATATTATTTGAAGTTAACTTAAAAAAGGCAAAAGGTATAAACCAAAAATAATTACAAATTAACTATATATACTTTTGAAAGTTAACATATTTTGAGAAATATATACATATGATATCTACAATTTGCATATTGCATATTTGTAAACTGTACACCCTGTAAACTTTCAGATTTCAACATTAAAAACTTAAAACCATTAAAACTGTATTGTCTCCACTCACATTTTAAAAATCATTTAAAATTCTAACGTTATGAATTTATATCAGTTGTGCACTTCAGTTTATATACTCTTCTGATTTTCCGACATCGCAACACACACTTCAAAGAAATAAACTCCGAAAAGTAACATTCAACACGCAAACCTTTTTAACGCATTAAAATCATTAGTACCTTCATAAGATATTTCTAATACAATACTAGCACATTATAAAGTTTACAATGCTTAAATTACATAAAATATTTAAGTAGTTTAAATACTAAATATTTAGTTTAGGTTCATGTCGATATAAGTAATTATTATTATTATTATTATTATTATTATTATGCAAGTCATGCTCGAATGAAATGCAACAATGTCCATTTAAAAGATGCATAATCAACCCACTCAAAAGACAATCTAGAAATGTATTATTATTATGATTATGATAGTTATTATTCTTATTATTTGTCCGGTCTTCTGCATGTGCAAAAATGATCTGATAAATAAAACTTATTTTGATTTATCCGATCAAATCCACATTTTAAATGGATATATTTTCAAGTTTTAAATACTAACGTGATTATAGACAGTTCAATGAAAGAAATGAACGTCTACCTGGTCTCACGCGTCCTCAATATTTTCTATTCTTCGAAAAAACTTTTAAGCGCTGCAATGAGTCTCGAAGTCCTTAAACAAAATGAAAACATAAATAATGTAAGAAAAATAAGTTACGTTTCCATCTCAACTTTAACACATGTGATCAGTTTACAAACATGCGCGCGCACCAACACACGACCGTAAACAGAGATGTGGTGAAATAAATACTTACTGTCAGTGTGCTGCAATCAAGCTTTTCACAAAAGTTCAAAAAACTAAAAAGTAAACAAAGAAATTATAGCTACTAATAAGTAAAACCAGCAAATACGTAATTCGTTTGTAAATGCCAGTGTTGATTTTTTTTAATGACTGTCATAAATGAATAGTAAGTTTAAGTATATAAGAGGCATTAGATGAGAAAACCAAACTTCACAACATAAAGAAGAAATCAAATCAAAACCCGAAACAATTTCAAATATCCAAATTTCAAAAATTTATTCATTTCAAACTGCATATTGAAAAAAAAAACCTCAAATTTTAACTGTTATGTCGCTATTAGTTCAGATATGTACATGTCGCGTGTTTGGCATTTGCCTACAGGCCACAATTCTTTAAAATACAACTACGGAAATTTCATAAAAAATAAAAACTCACAGTAAAATATACAGAAAATTTACAAAACCATGAGAAAATAAAGAACACAAACTTCATAGCTCTAACAGATGGAGGGTTGGAGATTAAACAAAAATATATAAATTAACGCGCTTCTCATCTGAAACTAAATTAAAATGGTTTAGTACTATTTAACCCTCGAGGTGAAACATTTTGACCTGCTCTTTACTTCGACTTTGTCTTGAATTCTTTTTTTCTTTTTTTTTTTTTTTGCACAGTTTGGAGCATGATAAGTGTCAATTCTGTCATTATCTTTTTTTAATTAAAAAAACTCTTAACTGTAGTTTATACAAACATTACAACTGATTGTTATGTTTCTTTGATAAATACTGTACAAAAGTTGATTGCAATAATAAAACATTTGATTGATTATTATCCCTTTTCCCGATCCCACTCACACACTGCCCATTTTCCATTTCCAAAAAAAATCTCATAGATTTTAATTTTTAAAAAATGCTTGGCGTTCCTACCGTTTCTTCTTTAAATAGAAAAGAAAGAAAGAAAGAAAGAAAGAAAGAAAGAAAGAAAGGCTTGTGTTCTTTTTTCCTTGAGTCCTTTACATGTTTCCCTCACCAAGAAAAAAAACATTCTGTACAAAAAATAATAATAAAATAAAATTAATATAGTCCAGTCTAGAGGAGTTCTGTGTGATAGAAAAAATAAAAACAAAAAAGTAGTTCATTTACATGTGCGATAACGGGATGGTGCCGTTAATCGTGGTGGCGTGCACAGGTGCGCTCTGGTAGTGCTGCGACAGGTGCAGTCTGCTCTGGCCCGTCTGCTCGGCCACTTCCGCCCCGGGCAGATACATGCTGATCATGTCCCGCAGGTCCCCAGTTTGGCACGAGGGCGGCGGCGGTGCGTGTGCAGGTGCGGGCGCTGTGGCGGCTCTGACGTGAGACGCAGACGTGACGGCGGGTGGACTCGAGCTGGCCTCGGATTTCACAGACGAGCCCATGGAGCTGAGCTGCGGGTAAGACGACATGCTGTAGGTGGGCGAGCCGTTCATGTAGGTCTGCGCGCTAGTCATGGAGCCATACGGCTGCAACGCGCTCATGTCGTAGCGGTGGACGTGGTGCTGCTGCTGCTGTTGCTGCATAGGACTCGCCGCCGCCGCGTAACCCAGCTGTTCCTGCATCATCCCGTAGCCTCCGTTGCTCCAGCAGCCGTTCATGTGCGCGTACGCGTCCATCCTCTGATTGACCCCGAGGTTGACGCCGAGGCCGCCGAGGCCCGAACCCACGCCGGCGCTCATGCCATTACCGCCCAGATTTCCGCCGCCGCCGCCGCCCGGTGCTAGGAGCCCGCCGGGCAACGCGTACTTGTCCTTCTTCATGAGCGTCTTGGTCTTCCGCCGCGGTCGGTACTTGTAGTCCGGGTGTTCCTTCATGTGCAGAGCGCGCAGCCTCTTGGCCTCGTCGATAAACGGTCGCTTCTCAGATTCGGACAGCAGCTTCCACTCAGCCCCCAGCCTCTTACTGATCTCAGAATTATGCATTTTCGGATTCTCTTGTGCCATTTTCCGCCGTTGACCACGGGACCACACCATGAACGCGTTCATGGGCCTCTTTACACGTTCTGGACTGTTCTTCTGTCCCGGTGTACCGCCTCCGGTGTTCCCGGTGCCGGTGTTATTACCCCCGGGATTGGGTTTCAACTCGGTCTCCATCATGTTGTACATTTAAAACGCCGGTTTTGGGGAAAACTCTTCCTCGACCGACCAAACGAAAGTAAAAATAAAATAAAACCAAAAAAACAAAGTTCCAACCCTTTTCGGAGTAAAAAAAAAAAACTCTCTTCTTTCTCTTTTGCTCCCAGTAAAAAGTCCTCTCGCGTTCACAAAACTTCTTTCTGAGTCTTAAAGAAATCAAAACTCCTCCGTTTTCCCCTCTTCCGACACCACAAGCCTTGACAACTCCTGATACTTTTTGAACAAGTTAATAGACAACCATTCATGGAGCGACTGTCACAGCGAATATAAATGGGTTTCCACCTGGCCAATCACAGCTCGCCTGGGTGGGTTTGATTAGCATAAAGGGGCGGGGTTACCCAGCCTCTCGGCATCGAAGCGCACACAGCACTAACTCGCCAAAGAGTTTAATCATGGCAAAGATTTTAGTGAAAATCTTCTGAAAACTTGTAATTATGACGACATTAACCTGCTTTGATGCCAGGATATTTTATGTTAAACATGTTTGATAATTTACGCATGTGTTTTCGTAAAACAGCCATCTAGTTGTTCCCACAAAAGCGAATAATTCGATGTTTTACGTGAATAAAAGTTTTAAGTGAACACTTATTTGTGACCCTGCTACAAAATACAAACTTTTTAAAAAGAGCTCTAACAAGTAGTATTCAAGTTAATCTTACTCACAAACATCCTAAAATACTATCGCTAAGGAAATCCCTTCATTGCATGTACCTGACATCTGCAACAGGCTATAAACATAAAACCTACTTTTAATACTGCTATGCGGATTATTATCTATTTGATCACTTGTTTATCTCAGTTTTGACTTGTATTGCCTTCGTTTTTTGTGCGCCTGGATGCGACTGAATAGACAATGGTGTCAATCATCACAATATAAGCAGGGTTTTTTTTTTTGGTTGTTGTTGTTTGGTTTTCTTTTGTTTTGGATTCTGTCGCTACATCAAAAAGGAACGAAAAAAGAGAAGAAAGTGAATGTTTTCAAAACAAACCAAAACTCCAAGATGATAAACAAAATTTTTAAAATGAGCAATATACTTTTGCACTTACATTTGCTCAAAAATACTATTTTACACACTTCTTGTAGCTGTAGGAATAAATCTAACATTAACTAAGATCTATCAGGAAACATCATACTGTTGTTTGTGTGCGCGCGCGCGTGTGTATGTACGTATGGGCACTGCTTGACAAAGAAGTAAGTCTCAGTAAAACCCAAACTCATAGAGGAAAATCTCAGGAAATCTTAAGAGTAAACATTTCGACTTGCAAAACAGACTTATTGTTAAGAGCAGCATGTGCGAGGAACTTTTAATTGATAAAACGCTTCAACAGCGCCCTCTTCTGTCTGGGTTTACAAAAAAAATGAAAAAAATATACACGTGCTTCCATCCACGTTTGTTTCCCTTCTTGGTATCTACATTGGCTGTTTTCGCGAATAAGCAATTAGCACAAAAACAAATTCAGTGTGTGCTGTAGTTACTAAAGGGGAGAAGGAGGATTGAACTTGATAATGTGTTACGTAATGTGCTGTTTATAATAAAAATTGCTGTTTATTATATAACGTACTACACTTACTCTTTCAACTGTCTGAAAGCCTCTAATGAGCTGCCGTGTGATTGTCTCTATAAGGCTATATTTGTATGTAAACACACAAACACACACACACATACACACACACACACACACACACAGTTTGTGAGGAGTGTAAAATGTGAAAGAGTTACAAGCATCTTAATGTGTCAATACCACTTTTGATTAGATGTTTTATAAAAAAATATAAGTAAGTTAAGAAAGTAACATATTATGTAATAGACTACTTTTCAATGTGATTGGGCAAAGCATCCTAAAGAACTGTGTCAGATTCCCCAAAATTGTTGGAGGGAAGGAAAAAATAAACATACTATTTTTCTTAGAGAAATATACTCATGCATGTTTAAAACCAGACCTGCCACAGCAAATACTGATAATAACTGAAAATAATTTTAGATTAGTTTATTTCCGTGATTTCACAGATTTATAAGGTAGAAAATGTTTCATAAAGGCATCTTCACTTTTAAAGTATTTCTTTACACATGTATAAGACTTCCCTATCTGTGTGTGTGTGTGTGTGTGTGTGTGTGTCTGTGTGTGTGTGTGTGTGTGTGTCTGTCTTAGTCTCTGTTATTCTTTAGACTACAGTAATGCACAAAACCATTATGATTTAAATGTATATAATGCATGTCTACCGTCCACCGTCCACCCGCCCCCCCCCCGCCCCCCCTCTCACTCAGGCTTTTCCTAATCTCCTTATGGAGATGTGATGCCCAGCAGGGAAACTGCATCACTTTTACAATGTATCTTCTTGTTATTTGGAGTTTTACTAATTCACCCCCTCACACACACGCAATTCTATAAATGCACATACTGTATTTGATACATATTTGATATTCAACTGAGCTTGGAGTATACACTCATACACATTATGAGACCTGATTCATTAACAGAAGAACAAATAAAAATCATAATCAGAAGATGTAGTGCATGATAAAGGTCAAAATAAGAAAAGATCTATCTATCTATCCATCTATCTATCTCTCTGTGTGTGTGTGTGTGTGTGTGTGTGTGTGTGTGAGCGCGCGCGCGCGTGCGCGATAGAAACACACAAATGTCCACTAGGGGTCGCGGTGACTGCAGATGAACCTCAGCGGGAAATGTTTTCATAAACTGGATGAACGTCAAACGTGACGAATTCAAAGCACGATTCTGTCGTTATATTAATTATATTTAATATATTGCATAATTATACATTACATGTAAGCGGAAGACATGAATGAAATAATAAAAAATATATAATATATAAGTTTCAAGAATATCACATAATTTATAAATGAAGCATTTAACATTCATTTGAAGAAACCTTCAAAATACTTAAAGTATATNNNNTTGTTATTTTTTCTAATATTGTCCATAAGAACTGAAGAAAAATACTAAATATTTTTCAGTTCAAGAGCGGGAAAAATACAATGAAATAAGATAATGTTGTCTGTACAGTGATGCTAAATCACAAGAATGAAAAGCAGTGATAAAATAATGGGAAAATGTCCAAATACATTATAACACTGAGGGAGATTATATAGTATATTTTATGATGTTATATTATCTAATTATATTATCCAAAAAGGCTTATATTTGTGACAAAAAATATCCTACAGACATTAAACTCTAACTACGTTGCAGCGGTAAGTATTTAATTGAAAACAGGAAGTTCAATTATTTTAAATCTATTTAAATAAGCCACGCCTCCAGACACCTCAGGCGCCAACTGAAACTTCCGGAAAACTTGAAACTTGTTTTCCTATTATTTCCCCTGTAAATCAGATACTTAAAAACTAATAAAATAAAACATAACAGTCTCATTAAATGTTCTTACCATTATTTTACTTAAGGTGAAGTCATTTCAAATGTAAAAATATAATGCAATAATGGTAGACAGAACAACTTAACAATAGCAATAAAGTTGTAAAATCACAATGATTAATCCTATTAATTAGTAGCCGAATTATTAATCAGGATCTAAATATTGGCCTATTATTATACTCATATGCTATTTATTATATTATTCTTACTATCTACACAATGTCAATGTCATAAATGTGTGGAATATTAGACATCATAAAAAAACACTTACTCTCCAACACAAACAGAATGAAATAAGCACTTGCAGGTCTGTATCATAATTTAAACGCCTAGATTAGTAAATTAGGCTGTATGAATATTCAGTGGTGTAGAAGCCTATGCTCATATACAATAAGGTTATTTTACCGTCAGCACGGAGGTCCGACTCGGTTAAGCGTCCTCCCTGGTTTCAGCGGGGAATCCTGTGAGCTGTAGCCGCTCTCCGGTGCGTTTCTCCCGGTTACGCTGCGCCCCGCCGCCCGCTCTCTCCGCTTCTCTCTCTTTCTCTTTCTCATTCTCTCTGCGCGCATCTGCAACGGGAAAAAGGCGTTTTATGTCCATACACATTCTGAAAAAGGGGCAAGAATGCATCAAGAACAACAAAAAAGTCAGTTAGCTAGAGCAGCACTGCCACCCCCTCTTCTCCAAACATAATGAGAAGGAAATAAAAGCTTTATCTTCCTTTTTTTATTCGGCGGCCATTCAAAGATAATTTGAAGCCATTGTTTTCTGGCACAGATGGTTCTTTTATTTCTAATACAATAACACGCGTCTCTTTGTGTGTCTCTGAACCACAATATAAAAAAAGCAGAAAATCTAAAGCCATTTTTGTTCACTTTTGTAAAGGAGCAACAAAAGCAGCCCTGAGCTAATGGGCTCTCAAAGAGCAGCCAAAGAAGACTCTGATAAAATACTGATAAAATGTATTTATTTATTTATTTTATCTTTTTGCCCACTTATATTTTTTAGATTTCTCCACGTTTTCCGTTTTCAGTTATCTTCTGTTATTTTTGCTTTTATTCATGTAAATCATTTTGATTAATGAAATATTCTTTAGGAATAAATATGCACACTGTAATTATAAGATATGATTATAAAATACAATAACGCTGCAATATCAGAATAAAAATAAATGAATCTAACATTAACAACACCTAACCACATGTGAACTTGATATTTGGACATATGATTTGTCCAGGCAGTTGTGAATTTCACGCGCGTGGCTTCCATGTTCTCATGGTTTTAATGGTTCGCTTATTTTAACATGTAATTTTCTTTTCATGCAATTTGCACTAGATTCACTTATCCTCACATGTGGTTCTTTGGCATTTGACACATTTTTATTCACACTTTAATTTCACATGATTCATTCACGTGTGCACATGATGTATTTAATTTCCCATATGATTCATTTTCTTGATTCTCTTCTTGCTCGTATTGTTTCTGCATAGTTTATTTACGTTTGTGTGTGTATAATTACACAACGTTCATTAAACGTCACATGATGATTTTTACACGTGATTCTTTTGTCATCACGTGTACAATCATATGTTTACATTCAGATTCAACTGTTGAATGCAATGCAACATTGAATATGACTCTCATCTTCACTTGATATAGAGTCATATATATATATATATATATATATATATAGAGAGAGAGAGAGAGAGAGAGA
>JAQMYL010000007.1:15505852-15516247 GCA_030014365.1 Clarias pachynema | reverse complement strand
AGTTAAGGAAACACTCGCTAAACGACGGGGCCTCCATGGGAACAAGCTATCTAGTTCACACTTCTTTAACTGGCATTGTAAAACCCAACCCAACCCAACCCAACACACACACACACACACACACACACACACACAGATGACAAGTGCATGCAACAGTTTGCAACATCTGCTCTCCCTGTATTTGTGTGCAAGCGTGTGTGTGTGTGTGTGTGTGTGTGTGTGTGTGAGGCAAACACCCTCAGGCTGCCAGTTCCTTCACCTCCCACTGTTAACATCTGCTCCGTTTAATGCCGCTGTGTTACTCCGATACACTGATTCATGCTAATAGAATCAGACGCCTCTTATCACCCGACACACTCGCCTCAAACAAGCCGTGCTGATGGATCACCACTAATAACCCAGACACACACACACACTCACACATACAGTTTTCACAGTTTACTCAGAAATGATCTACAGAAGCTACTTATAAAATGTATGCACACAGACAAACCACAACATTAACACATATTTTTACAATTAACATGTGATTCTTTCATTGCTCAGTTCTATGTGACTACCTGCTTACAGTGGTGCAGTGGGAATTAGCCAATGTGGCTAACCCACACCACATGTTACTCGGCCTACACAGGTCTACTCAAATATAATATCCTTGACGTTTGCATCATACAAGAGGAAAAACTGAGTTACTCTTAGCGATTTTACATTGTTTAAAAAAAGTATAGAAGAAGTTTGGTATAGAAATTGAGAGTACAGTATGTCTGTGAGAATTGGAGGTATGTGTGCAGGCGCGTTGCCAATCAAAATCTCAGGCGATCATCCAGGCGAAAAAATCTTTAGATGTTCAGATGATTATTTGGGCAATGGAACCCTTCTGACACTGCACAACACACCAAAACCAGTTGGGATGAAATTCGGCCCAGTTTTGTAAACCAAATCTGTAATTATTTTCCCCATTTTACCATTGTGTACTCAAATTAGCTTAGTTAAGGCTTATAGCTGCATTGCATTCTGGGCAACTGAGTCCAACAATTTCTCCAATATCTTAATTACTTCTACACTGAATTATGAATTAATATGATGAATATCATTTACAAATGTTGAGTAGTTTGAGATCATTCATTTGTATTAAAATGAATCATTATTATTTTATTAAACTCTGTCAAAAGCGAGCTTTAACAATAATTTACAATATCAAAAATACTTTTCTGCTGTGACATCAGAGTAGCAAACAACCACCACCTTCTCACAAAAATTAAATACATAAAAAAATACAGCACAAATTAACAAATGATCACCTAAAAACATCCCACATATTGTGATATAAAAATATTGAATGTGACTAAATTTAAAGATGTTTGAAGATATCACGAAGATCATCAGCAATTTTTAAGTGTAAGTCACCCAAAGTCTGCTTCATACAGTACCATGTGCATTCTTCACTGATGAACTGAACATGAATTAAACTTCACCATCTATCTGAATGCGTTGTTGTTATTTATACAGATGACCATCTTGGAAAACAAGGATCAGTTTGGTTTTGTTTCTCAGTCATTGTTAGGTCCCTCATGGCTCAAGGTTCTGCTTTTCAAAGTTTGACAGCTGATAGAAAACAGGAAAAAAAAAAACTTTTTAATTTGCTGCAATATTTTTTTCCCATTTTACCATCTGTAATGCCATTTGCATGTTGATTTATATATATATTCTTTTACATACTTTTTTGGTTAGTGATTTAAAAGCAACATTTAGCTTCTTAGAAAAAAATCTAGACTTTAATATTTAAAAGCTAAACATCACCTTTGTCTTGGATTACACGGTTATTAACAGAAAATAGCAAATATATGAAAATATGATAAATTCCTAAAATAAATCCCTGTGAGGCACCTTTTGTTTAATCTGCAAAACATTTCATCAACACATTCCCTGCTTTATGTGGTTATTTAAATAATCTTTCCAACTTCAAATGTTACAGGTTAATTATAAAAATATATGTTCACTTCTAACTGTTTTACCAGGCTGAAATTCTGGCACCAGTTGAATTTGATTAGAAAAGGTTTGAAAGAAATCTTTCTTTTTCTCATCAAGATTTGACTATAGATGAAATGACCCCATGCTGGAGTGAAGAACAATCACACTAAGACATCTCTGACCAAAAATTGTTGAAGAGACAGTCGAAAGAGCTGTCTCACACACACATGACACACACACAAAATCAATAAAAATGATCTTGGAGTCCATACGCTCCATCTTGTGGCTTACGAGGCCGTACTGTACAATGAAGCAGCCCGAGTGTGTGTAATTTGTCAATCTAATCTTCAGCACTCTTGCATTGATTTTTTTTCTCTCCTCCCTTTTTGGACTTTTTTAGCCTCTAGTCATTACAGGCACAAAAAAACACACACACACACTTAATCATACGGTGTGTTAATGTACGGGTCACGATGATGTCCATTTTCTTGCCCTCTGGTAATTTTGTTCCTTTATACAGCTTTGCTCTAAAAATCTTTTTTATAGGTCAGCGGCCTCTCTTTTCTGAAGATGGGGTTGTCCGAGGCCATCCATTATTTTCTGAAAGAATATGTCTTGGAAAAAAAAAATCATTGAAAATTATGTTTACGTGAGTTGAGTGTCACTTTTCTTTTTTCGTAAACTGATAACATTAGCTATAGCACAGCGCCAGAGAATTCTCAAAGACTGCATTAATTTTCTAAAACATAAATCAGATGTTTGTATAGTAGCAGTTCATTCACTGGGACTTGTGAAGTACACATTCCACAGTATTGGATTTAAAAGTTTTGTACTAGCTGTTTTATACTAGATGTTTATTAAACATTATGGAAGGACACTCTACAGGTAAAACTACAATTTTACGTTTTTTTTCACCATCTTCAGGAAAGAAAAGTTTAGACCTTATATTTTTTGTGATAAAAAGTACAAAAACAAATACACCTTCATGAATGCTTCAATTAAAGTTTACTTTGATTCAGTGAGAAAAGATTCAACGTTAATGTTTAACGTAACCATCTTTGGGTTAAATAGCACCTCAATAATGGAATTACTCAGTTTTATAAATAAAAATTAAAAACAATAATAATATAAATATGCTAGGACCCAAAATAACCCCTTGTGGGACACCAATTGTTTTATATCATTAAAACATTGTTTCAACATATTCCATATATTACATGATCATTTAAGTTTTTTTCTAAGTTTCTTTTATAACATTCTGACCTTGAAAAGATTTCTTTTTTTCCATTGTCCATCTGCTAAGGTGTAGAGTTTAGGTTTTTTGTTTGGTTGTTTGTTTGTTTGTTTGTTTGTCTGTTTGTTTGTTTGTTTGGTTGTTTGTTTTTCATTGTTCACTGAAACAGACAACTGTAAAGACAACTGTAAAGACGAAAGGCCTTTTTCTCAAAATCAAAGTGGATATAGATAGATAGATAGATAGATAGATAGATAGATAGATAGATAGATAGATAGATAGATAGATAGATAGATAGATAGATATTTCGGGAAATAATTGTCTTAGTTATGAATTCTTTATTATGTTTATATGTGGCAGATTTTTAAGCACAGGGTATAACAGGTATTAGCAGATAAAGAAGGAAACTTCATCTGCTAATCTTGCGTGATGTAAATGGCAAAAGCTTCTGCATGTTATAAACTTATTAGGAAAACACATTACACTCTATACTTGTTTCTATATTCTGCACTTGTTTGCTCTCAAAGCACAAGGGACTCTTCATTATCTTATGCAATTATCCTGTTTCTCTTGCATCCTTTCGAATCTGCGTATTTTATTTATTTATGGGGGTTTTTTAGCCAATGCTATCATTTACACCCAACCCTTGAAGAGGAAGAGGAAGAGGAAGAAGAACAAGAAGAAGAGTGAAAGAAGAGACCTCCTGTCTGATGGCATGTGTGTCGCTGTTGGCTCTCCTCGAGGCTTTAGCCTCCTTATCGGCTTCAGTCGAATGTATTTCTTATCAGGAAAAAAAGGAGGGCCATGTGACAATGTGTGCCGTTATCAAATTTCCTCAGCCCAGTCGGCATGTCATTCAACTGCTCAGATGGGCCAAGCTTTGATTGATGGATGGGCCATGGCACAAAATAAAAAAAAATAAAAAAAACAGGATCAACAGCTTTGCACTTCTCGTTCCTCATCGTGAAACGTTCCTGTGTGACAAAAGCGGGATTACGGATGCATTAGCTCTCCATCGACCACGCGCCTCCTGCCCCTGTCAATACTTTACACATAATAACCTGAAGAGACGATAAGGAGACAAAAGGAAGGGAGATAGGAGTGAGCAGGAAACGAAAATAAATCAATAAGGGGGGAAACTTTTCCTTTTTTTAAAAAAGATATCCCCACACACATACATAGACACACTGCTGAAGTGAGTGAAGAGTGCATGGATGGATAATGGCCTCTGACATAAGCAACAATACAGTCCAGAGGCTTCATCCGACCTCCAAAGCGACACACAAGACATTCAATTACTCCATTAAATCCAAGGATTGGAGAGGCAACCAGTGATGTGGGAAATCTTAAAATCATCTTGTTTACAGCTCACTTTCAAATCTTTTTTTTGTTGTTGTTGTTGCATGTATATGGAATTAAACAATTTTCTTTAAAAAAATAAATAGACAAATGTCAGTCTCTTCAGATGCATTATCTGTGATGGCACTTCAGTTCGTACTTCTCAAATCTGCGACAGCTCAAGGAAATGACAGTAAGAGCCAGAGGGCCGAGAATAATTGTTTCAGCAATCACAATTAATTAATTTCCTCCTCTGATTCGGCCTTGCTGAGGCTCAAGAGCTGCAGGTAATATCAAATAAATAAAGAAATAAAGAAATTAACAAAAAAGGTAGAGATGCATGCTCTGGAAAATTAATGAGAGACGAGCAGGTTGGCGTGTTTCCGTCTGTAGGGGGCTGACGTACAAAGACACAATAAGTGCAGGAACAAACAGCACCGTTTAAAAAAAAGCTACCCGAGAAACACAGTGAGCAAATTCAATTACAGAAGTAATTAGGAGATATAGGGCAAGGCTGCCTTTTGGGACTGCGCCAGAAAACACGAATTAATAAGAGAGAATGGGCCGAGGCCGTTGTAGTAATTAAGAACCAATCACCTATGTCAATGAATGGCGGGAAAAAAACAGAATGAAAAAAATTAATTCAGTGATCAAATGAAAAATATTTTTAATACAGCAATTTCATTTTAAAAGACTAATTTCTGGAAAGATAGCAAGACATAATGTGTACAAAATGTGCTGCGCCTCCTTACGGCATTTATATTGCTAATTAAATTTTTGATCATTTGCTGAGAAGAGAATTATCTGTCAAGCAGCACTTCACTAAACATACCTGTGGAGATCATGTGACCCTGAAAATGGGACTTAATCTCCTTTATTTGAGACAATAGTCAATAATTGGTTATATAAGAATAAACTGTTATTTGACTTATTAGCCTCTGATTTGTTTTGAATCATTGAGATGAAAATATATGCATATGTGTGTGTAGACCATGTGTGTGTGTGTGTGTGTTTATTTTGTGTTTTACTTGTGGGTATGTAAAATTTTCCTTTTCTGTGTAGTATGGTACTTGATTTGTGGATGATAATTCTTTGCACAAATTTTTGCTTTTTAAAAAGTGTTTTTTTAGGCAAGTGAAGATCTAAGATCTGAGAGAAAATCTAATTTTGTCATATTCAAATTGATCTGAGAGCGAAAGAGACACTAAATATGGAAACTCTGATGTGAATTTTCAAGTTAAAGATTCCCCGTCGGGATTAGTTTCATATTCGTTCAAACTAAATTTACATATTCATACGTGTTAGTGGTTTAAAAGCCATTTTAGCAGCAATATGATGCTGAAATCGCCACTTAATATTATCAGTGCTGAGGATCAGTGGCAATTGCAACAGAAAAGAGCAATTGCCTGAAAGGAAGGGATAAAACTAATACAAAAAGACAGCAGCATGAGGTATATCATTTACTGTGAAGAGGCAAAAAGCCAAAGAGAACGAACGATAAATTTGCAAAATGAGTTTTATTAATATTAGCCATGAGCTTCTTCACTTCTAAAGTCAAAACTCTGCAACAAACAGACTTAGCGATGCGATTAGCACCTCCGATCTCTCCATAGCTTCCACGATCAAACCCTCATCACACTTTCTCAGTTTTTCCTTCATTTATGTGCGGCCTTAAAACGATTTAGCCTGCCACCAGCGTTAGCACAGACGGCTAATTTCCTATTCACAGCGTCTATTGGAGCCCCATTTGGATAAATGAGAGTGATTAAAAACCAAGATTGCGACAACACAAGATGTCACTCAGCATCGTTCGAGGAACATCTGGTGTCAGGCAGACCTGAGAACGTTTTTAACGGTGGGGAGAAAATGAGATTTTTTTTTTGTCTCCCTCTCTTCACATCCTGGCATCCGCATTCGCACACACACCCACGCATACATACACACCGGGGCTTTGGGTGTGTGCCAGTGAGTCGGCCATCTGTGTCCTTTAACCCTCAAGATGGCAGATGTGGAGATTCACGCTGATTTGGAGATTCAGCTGGATCTCGCGAGCCTTCGCCCCCTTTTTTTTAAACAAACATCAAGTGCAAAAACGCTTCCTGTCATTCAGAACCGGCCTCAATGAGCCAATCGACACGGCACCAATTTAGACAAGCGCTTCAATTAATTCACTTTTTCTTTCAATATGGGGAGGAAATTGGGGTGAAATCTGAGACTTCGAGGCAACACCAAATGTTTTAGCATCTTTGTCACTTAAAAAAAAAGGAAAACTAGGATGTCTTTGCGCAATGGTAAGAAGTGTTTTAAGGATTTGGTATCAGGTCTTGTGCAGTATAAGGATGAGGCAATGATTTGAGTACCATTTAGCCCTTGAAGAATTCTTGAAAAGTAATTATTTTGAAATATGTCTTCAAAGATTTTCTGATACTTTGAAATATTTAATATAAGATAAATTAATGCATTTAAAGGTGGAAAAAAAATGTTGATCCGTTTCATTTTACTGCTTATAAGCTGTAATTTGCTCTTTGACATTATGGACATTCTAATCACTTACACAAAACGGATTTTTTTAGGAATATAGGAATTTATAACTCAGGAAAGAGAGCTGTATTTTCTTCTTCCTGTGATAGCAAATTCCTACAATATGATGCAACTTCCTTTAAACATGTGACTTGTAACATGGAATATTTTCAAATATTTTAAAAGCGATGAATGTGTTCAAAAATAAAGTATGGTTTTAAAAGATCTTTTTAATATTTCAATTTTAATATTTCAAATTTAATTTGATTACATGATCTGATGTTATATACTGATTTGTAAATGTAATAATATATAATGACATTTCAGTTGTTAGAATGTATTTGTCATTTAAAATCTTTAATACTTGATATTTCCTGACATGCTCTGCATTAACAAAATAGTTTTTACACACTGGGCTCTAGCATTCTGACATTTCTTTAAGTTCCAAACAAGTCAGATGATCTCACACCTTCTGTGATTACACAGAGCACTTGCTAGCTCTCACAAATTGCATCAAACCCTTCCTCCTCCTTTTTTGGTAATATCACGCTCAGTATCGTGTTCACCTTGCCGTCTCTCATTCTTTACCCAAATGACAGTGTTTTTGTCCAGGTAATGGCACTCATTTTCCCCTCTGAGCACAGCGGTGGCTTCACTTATCATCAGACAGAATCATGAAGAGGCTTCTGGGGGGAAAAGGGTGAAAAACTCTTGTAATGCCTACACAAAACCAATATGGCCGCCACAAGCCTTAGATTTTTTGACAGATAAACGTTCTCTCAATTCTATGCAAGATTGGTATAAACAATAAAGCAACAAATCTAATTTATTGGCTCAAATAAAAACATGTATAAAGGTTACGTAGCTGTACAAAGCTGAGCATGTAAATGAATTATAAATGTAAATTAACAACTAATATTCACACACACACAAATGGAGTCCACTTTCATGCTCATTCATGCAGTTATCTCATCAGTCAGTATGTAGCAGCAGAACAATGATACAGATACAGGTCTAGAGCTTCAAGTAATGTCCACATTAAGCATGAGAGTCAGGAAAAAGTTCGATCTCAGTGAGTTTAACCAAAGCATGGTTGTTGGTACCAGACGAGTTCATGCGACATTTACGAAGAGTTTATTTCGAATGATGTGGGAGATTTGTGGAGAATGACCAGAGTAGTCTGAGCTAAATGTGTACACTGACAGAAATTATAGAGCAACTCCAATAATCACTCTTTACAACCACATTGAGCAGAAAAGCATCTCATTACAAACAGTACAGCAAAAGGCAGATGGGCTACAACCCTAAAGGATCACATCAGGTTACACTCCTGTAAGCCGAGAACTGAAATCTTAGGCTATCATGGGCACATTCTCATCAAAACCCAAGTTGTTGGTGATGTTTTCATTAATCTTCAGCAGTCCAGTTTAGAAAAATCTGTGACCAGGATAGCACGAGATTCTTGTTCTTGGATGGAATTGATGTGGTCTTCTTCTGCTTTTGCTCATCCACCTCAAGTTTTGAGGTGTGTACTGGATCCAGTCTGGTCATTCTCTTCTGATCACTTTCATCCAAGGTGGTTTAGCCGGGAGAGCCTCCATTAACATAAATTTTTTGTTGTTGTTGTTGTCATTGTTGTTTTCACCCCATTCTGTGCAAACTATATTGTGTTTGAAAATTCCAGAATATTAGGAGTTTCTCAAGTACATAAACCAGCACACATGGGAATATCTTACTCATCAAGAAACAATATATGTAAGTTAACACTCAAGATGAATGGAATAAACATCAGCTTCTGGGAAGGTCTTATAACACTACTAGCATTCGTGACTTAGCCTAAATAGCCTTTGGGGCAAGCTCGAGACATTCATCGAAGCAGCCGCGGCTAGCCATAAAATTTTTATGACAGAAGTTCAGCTGTCACTGGCCTCCATCAAACGTATTTTCGAAAGGTCTCTTGATCAATCTATCATGTCTAAATTGATGCATTACAGCTTTAATAAACACATACTGCATAGAGATCCCTTTCACTCTCTCTCAGTCTGGGAACGATGTGACCCATGTGAGCTTCTCCAGATTTGTGTCACGTTGTGAATCAAGTTCATGCATCTTGATTTGGCTGACAGTTAGGCTCTTTGTGATGAGCAAGTGCCCTGCAGTCGCTTGTTTCCCCCTGTGGGGGAGCGAAATTAAACAACTGTTGTTGACCCCCGTTATATGGGAACACACAGCAAGTGTAAAGTGCTCGTCATACCCCGGGGACAAAAACGGTCCTGTAGACTCCCTGGAGAGAGAAAGGGAGAGCAGGAATCCCTACAATCCCACTCCAACACACACACACACACACACACACACACACACACACACACACACACACTATAAAACCTCCAATACTGTTAACTCTTACAGTTCACATTTGTGCAACTGTTTTTTAAACAAGTTTTTATCTCTGCGATTTTTCTCGTTATACTAACACCTTGAGGATAATGTCAAGAGGTGTATACTGAACACTAGGAAAAATAAAAACACTGTTTTCGGTGTAGACCAAAACAGATAGAAACAAAAATTGTTTTCAAAAGCATCCATATACATGAGGGCAGAGCCTTGATCACTCAAATAATGAATGTGTGAATACGTGTGTGTATATAGTGCCCTGCAGTGGACTTCTGTTGTCCATACACTGTGATAATCCATCTGCTTTATTTCACACACATTAGTGTTCTTTTACACTTCAATGTGCCAGACACATCGGTATTCTGTTGAATTCTCTATAATGTATACTATAATATTTCACCTTCTTCACTATTCCAGAAACTTTTGTGAAATACTGAGTATGCTTCAGTATTATATACGTTTCAAACTTTCTTTACACTACAGCATTCTGTACATTTTGACATACCTTACACCTCATTAGAGTTTTTATGATTATTATTATTATTATTATTATTATTATTATTATTATTATTATCATAATAATAATAATAATAATTATTATTATTATTATTATTTTACACATTACAAAGAAATATTTACCAACATTCTTCTCTTGACCACCATCCATATAATAGCCAGATCATAATACATCAAAGCTGGTTATATAAATGCTTTAGGAACTCTGGAGTGTGTTGCTCTCAAATTTGGATCCAGAAGCCATGCAATAATAAGGGCATTGTTGTTTAATTAACCGGGTATGTGATTTTCTCGCTAATCCCATCTCTCTATGTCCCCTGCTGGTCAACACTGGACTCTGGAATGGCTCTGTGACTGTGTGTGTGTGTGTGTGTGTGTGTGTGTGTGTGTGTGTGTGTGTGTGTGTGTGTGTGTGTGTGTGTGTG
>JAQMYL010000007.1:15492345-15505752 GCA_030014365.1 Clarias pachynema | reverse complement strand
GTGTGTGTGTGTGTGTGTGTGTGTGAGAGAGAGAGAGAGAGAGAGAGAGAGAGAGAGAGAGAGAGAGAGAGAGATTGTGTGTATATAAAGCTTAGATAGTATCTAACACTGCATTCTGTTCTAATAAAAGAGATCAATGCATGATTACTATGGGACTAATCTGGAGCAAGTGTGCCCAGCCAATCACAGCAGAGCAATCCGCATGTACTGTAGTATTGTAATAATGCTATGAATATAATGATAGAATGGCATTATATGATAGTATATACACTTAACATAATTATACTTTGCATGGGTTTATACTCCCCATATATTTATTAAAAGTAAATATTTAATATCATTTTTATTAAAACATTGTGAAGATCCTGATCAGTTGTTGTGACACCAGCTCTGGATCATATATCTGCTGAAATCTAATTGGCAGCCATGCTGTGTAAAGAATCAAATATTCACTTCAAATGTGCACTCAATTAGACACACGATTGAACTTGAACTTAATACCTCAATTTCCATGTGTAAACTGTGCAACCAATCATAAGTCAAAGCTGTTCAATACACTACGCTCCATCCTCACAAAGATTGTTTTACATCTGGTGATCATATGGGTCAATATTTTATACATTGAAAAAAGTTTAGTGGGGGTAAAACTTTGCTGAGTATTTCAACACTCATCTTTTAAAACAGTCCTAGTACTAGTTGTTGCAGTATGGGTCACACGTTATATTGTGCAAATCTGATTAAAATATAAGTGGGAGGGGCTAAACTCCAATTTGTGTATTGGTTGGCATTAATTCAACGATTCAGAGGGAAGGGAATTTTTGTGCTTTGCTTAATAGTTCTTGCATTTAAACATAAAAAGTGTTACAACAGACTCACCATTTGTCTGAGAGAGTGCTAATTACTGACCAAGTTTCCTATCTGAATGAAGACATCACAAAGAAATTCCTGCAGAACTACAAAAAACAACACACACACACACACACACACACACACACACACACACACACACACACACAGAGCTATATATAGCGCAAAACTATTTCCATCCATAATAAAGGATTTATTATATATATTTTTATAGGACTTCTTCAGTGTAGGGATACTATAAAACTGTGAGAAAGAGATGCGATTTAAAAATACATTTTGTATACACAGTGCTTTTATTTAAAGAAAAAATAAAGATTTGAATCATCTAGTAAGCTTTGAGTGTGTTTTTCTGCTAGTTAATGTCTCGCTCTAAAACCAGGCATCCAAACCGGATGCTGTTTTCCTTGACATAAAGGTCTCATGCACTCACTGTCCTTCATTGCATTAACATTCCTGGGCTTTTTTTATTTTTATTATTATTACAGACTTCCTTATGCTGCCCAGAACTTATGCTTTTGTTGCTGCCTCTCTCTGAGTGCACGTAATGGCTGAAAAAAAGGGAAAAGAAATACAACGACAAGGAGGCACAAAAGGATCTGGAAGAAAAGGAGCTCCCTCTGGCTCGCGTGGCTTTACGATGAATCCATGCAGCACTAAACTGCACTGTCCATGCCCAATCAGGGAGGGCTTTTCCTTTTTTTTTCACCTCGTTCTTTCTAGCCTGTGGCCTCTCCGTCATCCGTCATTTCTTCATCCACACTGGAGACCCTTTTTGTACTAATTGCTAGATTGCTACCAGATTTTCTACTTCACTTCCACCCTATAATTGAGCGACAATGATGGCCGAGGAGCTCAAGACTGGAGCGCGCCAGGCCAAGGCCACAGAGCAGCGATGATTTGAGAAAATGCGTGTGTAGTAGTAGTAGTAGTAGTAGTAGTTGTAGTAGTGGCAAAAGAGGGGAAGTGGGGTTAGGATGCAATCTTGAAGTGCAATCCTGGATCTGGCCAAGGATATAAATGAACGTAGATGCATTATTCATACAGAACACATCATATAGAAAAAACGCAGATACAAACAGCCGCACCGCTATTCTTTTGGGCTGTGTTGCTAAAAACGTTTCTCAGAGCACCTGGTTGAGACTAGAGGAGTCTATCAAGACTGGAAGAAAAACATCTTGAGAGGTTTTTACTTTTAATTGGCAGAGCAGTCAGGTATTTTGAAAATATTGATAAAAAAATATCACAAGCAGGTACAAAGAAAGAAGTGTGCGAGGGGATCCTTGTGCAAATTTTAGATTTTAAAAGTTCCTTTGACTTCTTCAGGTTTTAATCCAGTTTAGGCTATTTAGAACTAAATATGTGTAGTTACTAGTAACCTAGTAACCCAGTATAAGGATCTATCCAATGACAGAAACTTGCGCACTTTTCTAAGTCACTCTTGATAAGAGTGTCTGCCAAATTCCTTAATGTACGTGTAAACAAACACACACACATGCACACACACATACAGAAAAACACAGTAGACCTCAAACACACAAAGCAAAGTAAAACTTTGATTTATTAAAAATTCTAATAAATCGACCATTGCATTTGCTTTGATCCACTGAGAGCAGCAATGTCACATACATCATGAAAAATTCTAAACATTGCTTTACAGTTTGTTTCTTAACAGCTATAATTCATATATTGACTATCATAGCACTACACACACATACACACACACATACATACACATACATACTTTTATCCTTTTTGCATTAATTTGCACCTGCCATATGTGTGCTGAGCAATGAAATGCCAGCATTTTTATTGACTGTATCAAAATCTCACACTTACGGTGACACACACACCAAAAATCTCTTTAAAGCACAAACTTCACCATCACCACTCAAAGATCGGAGAACAGTCCACCCTCATCCCGCCTCCTTCTTTCCGCTGCACTACAGTTCAGAAATGTTCACACACGAACACCACACACACATACACACACACCACGCACGCACTCACACAGGCGTGCGCCATCAAGACAAAACAACTCGAGAGCCTTCTTTTAATTAGTGTGCACACTTTTTTCGACGATGTAATTTGCCTTTTTTGTGGTCTGGACATACCGAGCACCTGCGACTCAGAAGAGGAATAGAGG
The DNA here is from genome assembly GCA_030014365.1 of Clarias pachynema. Taxonomy (NCBI): domain Eukaryota; kingdom Metazoa; phylum Chordata; class Actinopteri; order Siluriformes; family Clariidae; genus Clarias; species Clarias pachynema. Next base: position 15,502,742 of record JAQMYL010000007.1, on the reverse strand, counting down.
TACCAGCATGGAGGAGATGTGTGTGGAGATGTGTGTGTTTCCAGGTGCTTACACCCACCCACCCACACACACACCCACACACACACACATACACACACACACACACGAGTTTAAAAGTGCCTGGACTTGCTGCAACTCAAAGGACACACTTCAGTTCAGCCATATCAAAACAACCTGCATGGGCCTTGAAGGCTGACCACACACACACACACACACACACACACACACACACACACACTGTAGGCCAAAGTGGGAGGTCAGACAGACAGACAGACTGATGGATTGACTGACAGAGAGACAGACTCTCACTAACAGAGACAGCAAGAAATCTCCCTTAATCTTTATCACAGTTAGTAAGTTTGCTTACCTTTCCAGCTGCTGATTTCTCTCTCAAGGCCTAACCGTAAATGTGCACACACACACACACACACACATCCAAGTATCAGAAAAGATAGCCAAAGGAGAACCAGAGGAGAGCCCGAGCACCAGCACTAACGTTTCCTCGCTCTGCCTGTCTGTGACTGAGTGTACAGGGAGCTGGGAATGCACTAGGCTATAGACTTTTTTGTCCAAGCCGTGGGTCTTTCTTTTCTTTTCTTTTTTTGTGACTGAAGCAAGATTAGTTCATACAAAACTCAACAATACGGCACTGAAACCCATTGTTGATATTCAACATTTTTCACATAGCCGAACAGAATAGACAATACGGCAGCCTGGAAAGCACGGAGCGGATTACATGCCGATCATATCACCTTCCCTTCTTCTTCACAAGGACGAGGCCCTGTAATCCTCCGCTTTTTTTGCTGCGGTGAAGGAAATCAATATATGAGGACAGGGAGGGATGAAAGGAGGGCTGCTTTCATATCCTAGCAGGACACAATATAGGTTTTTTTTTTTACACTTAGGGTACCCAAGAAATTCAGGAGCACACATCTTGTGGAAGCACTTCTAGTTGTATTGAGTGAGATAAGGGAGTGTTTTTGAAATGTTGCACAATACAAGATAAATTCATATCGGAAAACATGTACAAAGCTATCATTAAAATGTTTCCAATTTCAAGTTTTGGGAAATAATAATAATAATAATAATAATAATAATAATAATAATGGAATCTATTACCTCAGCTACATCACTATACTGAACTGATAAGTCTAAGATCCATAAAAAAAATTATCCCACCTGTGCTCTGGATCCCTTCCACTGTTCCCACTCCAGCCTCCGTGTTTGCCCTCATTCCCTCCCTCCTCTAGGTAACCACAGAGAGAGAGAGGATTGTTCCATCCTTTCCTTTTCATCACTTCTGCAATTGACCAATTGACAACTGATTGATGGTTATCTTTCCGCACCTACAAAAGGCAGAAATTACCATCACTAAAGCCACTTTACAGTACGGAGAGAAAAAAATCTAGAGTAAATTACATGTTGCTAAAACTCTCCTTCTGAGGCCCATATAATGGCAGGCAAACCAGTGAGAGAGGAAGAGAGAGAGAGGAAGGGGAAAAGTGGGAGACAAAAAAGGGGGGAAAGTTTCCTTTTTGTCATTCCTGAGGCACTGCAGAATTTGGCCCTTTTCCCTGCCAAGTGCAGCCAGGGCTTGACAGCTTCTTTAAATGGCGAGGTACAAAAGCTGGTGAATGAGGAATGGTGTTGAGCGCCGTTTCTCCAGAAAGCACCATTATTCGCATTGAAAACAGAGGAGAGCTTGTGAAAAACAGATAAGGTGTAAATGAATACAAGACGGCACCCCTCAAGAAACCTGGAGGAAGGGGTGTGGGAGTGTGTGGAGTTGACCAAGACTAAAATAATCAATGTTAAAGTTAGAGACAGTTTATAGTGTTAACTCAAGCTTTTAATATACACACTATTAAATAGTGAACACCTAAAGTAGCACATTCCGAATGTAGTGTTACATCATAATTTTGATTCATTTATAGTTACAATTATTGTTGTGGAATGCATGCTTTTCTCACTTACATTATTGCACTATAAACAATCAATTGAGAATGGGTTCTTTTTTGTGTCTATTTCCTCTCATGGTTCCTTCCTATTGTCATCTCAGGGAGTTTTTTTCTTGCCACCATCGCCCTGTGCTTCTTCATCTGGGTTACTCTAATTTATACATATTTCCTCAAACTTATTTTCATAATGTTTGGATTATGTAAATCTGCTTTGCGACAATTATCATTGCTAAAAGCACTGCATAAATAAAACTGAATTGAATTGAACATCCATTCATTAATAAGGCATAAAATAACAGTTTTTCATTAAATCAAAAAGCGTTATTCTATTGTACTGAGTAACATAAAAAACTCGTTATCATCACAACCTCTTCACAATCTTCAATATCCTCATAACATCATCACATCATTTTCAGCACATCATCCTGACATCCTCAAGATATATTCATCCTCACCACATCATAATCAACCTCACCACATCATCAACATCATCCTCAACACATCTTCAACACATAATCATTCTCACCACATCATCATTATTGTCATCATCATAATCTTCATCACAACAGCCATATCACATCATCCTCACCGTGTTATCATTATCCTAACCACATTATCATCAAACCTTATATTAATCACATCGTCATACCCTCAAAACATACAGTACTCACCACATCATCATCAGTATCATCCTCACAATATCACCACCAAACCACTAGCTGCCAAACATGTAAAAATATAGCATTTCTATGAGAACCACCACATATTTATCACCAACATTAGCTTAAGTAGTTGGTTTAATTAGTTAGCTAGTGATCCATGCAGGTTGTGTAGCTAAATGTTACTGGTTTCTACCTCGGTCTTGAAAGATGTCGTAAATACAGTTACCTACAAAATGCTGACATTACAGACTTCTTTCATGAAGTTCAAATAAATGTCTACTTACAGGACATTAATGATTCATATTCATTATCTTATATGAAGTGCCTGCTGTACAAGTCCTGTGAAATGAATAGTTACTATAGAAGTAATAAAATGTTACAACAAGTGCTTTAATATAAACTTGCTATTTGCAGGTGCTCTAATGTCAGAATTCCTGTTATAGAAAATCTATCTTGCTGTGGTGGAAAAAGATAGATTTTACTAAATCTAATCATGATTTGCTCAGTAAGGCTTCAAAAAGAGACACACACACCACTGAATGCAAAAAAAAAAAACTTCCAAGGGTAGTACATTTAGGGGGAAAAGAGGGTGTTGAAGTGAGGTGGGGTGAAAGAGGTATCATTTCAAGGTTTTCACCTGTCCAAAGTAATTAGAAACACACAGGTGTGATGAGACACGTAGGGTGATGATGGTATTATTTGATGTATCTCTAGTTGCTGAGATGAGAGGTTTTTGGCATATTTCATTAATACTGCTCAGCAGGGAACTCTCCAAATGACATCAACAAACTGATAACAGATAAGAGACACTAGCCGTGTCATCATGTGCCTCATGCTGGGCCTCTCCTCCATGTCGCGGCCGCTTTAATTCTTCATTCATGCACTGAATACATAAATAGGTGCATCCAGATTTTACCCTGATAAAGAAACTATTTTTAGAGCCCAATTGCTGCTTTAGGTTCCCATGGAAACCGTGCCTGGGTGCATGTGTATGATTCCTGCATAGAGTCCTCCTGAGGTAACATGGAGAAAAATATGCAAAAAAGAAAGAATGAAAGAAAGAAAGAAAGAAGGTAAGAAAGAAAGAAACAAACGGATGAAAAGGTTGGAAAGGTTGGAAATTAAAAAAAAATTAGGAAAGTTTTACTTACAGTGACTTTCAGTCAGCAAAGCTGCCGATTGCTCAACTGCTATAACGCCTCTTATGACATCATAAGCAAGAGGCTGAAATTGAAGCAAGAGTCTGAAATTCGAAATTCTTTAATATTCTGTTGCTGTGTTTACTTGTAAAGTTTAAAAGACTTTTTACAAAGACTTAAGAGTTTTAGCTTTACAAAATTTCTGCATCTTGAAATCCACAGTGTACATTCCTGCAGAGTGAAGCATGAGGGTAGAGAGAGAATATTAAGTGTTTCAGATTGCACTCTGATTGAATTAAGAAAGAAGAAGAAGAAGAAGAAGAAGAAAATGCTAGCTAGTCAAGAAAAGAACAAACAATAAAATAATTACAATCTATATACAATTTATATTAATTCATTTGCCTAAAACGTGTGAAAAATTTAGGGATCCATGTCCTTATATGGATAGTAAAAAAAAAAAAATGTATGTGTGTGTGTGTGTATCTGTGTGTGTGTGTGGGGGGGGGGGCGTCTGCCGGCTGAGCTCAAGGCCAATTATTGACAAGCTGCTGAATGAGGCGAGAGATGAACAGGGAGAGGTCGGGCCTGTCTCTCCCCAACACACACACAATCAGACAGCAGCTTTATAGAGAACACAAAGGTACACTCCACTCCTACACTCTCCATCGATCTGCCACTTCTGCCTCCAGGAAAAAGGATTCGTTCTCGTGTCCTTCAGCGCCATTCCATTTAAACCCCAACAGCAGCATCAGACTGAAAGCAATTCCAACTTTACTGAAGCAGCATCACATTCATTACACATATCGCTCTGTCCCTACACCAGGGTAAATATTTCCAGAGTTATTTGGGATTTCGCTGTTTGAAGATACAAAACATGTCTAATTTTTGCCAAAAAAAAAAGCTATTCTTCAGGGTTCAATTGTAGGTCCTATCTTATTTCCAATTTTGAGTTCATTATTTTTACATCAGACACTCTAAGAGTAATGCAGCTGCAAATCACAGGTATATTATAGTAATGCATTCATTCTGAAACATTATCGTTTCAATAGTAACATCTCATTTACTTGAATCTCCAATTAAATGAAACAAAATAAATTTTTGTAAAGAGATGTTTAAGTAACCTTTCTGGAATTAAGGAGTCTCCCATGTCAGCACTTTATGAGAGTGAGAGGTGAGAGGTAAAACTGTACCTGTTTTCTGACATCTTCAGGACAGGGGAGTTTATGGATTGAGTTTTTTTTTCAGTGACATGCATGTTACACTACGCATAGAAAATATGAAAAATAAACATGAAAAATAAAGAACAAAGGTGTTGATTGGAAAGAAAGAAAGAAAGAAAGAAAGAAAGAAAGAAAACACATTCAGTGAAAAGTATTATTTGGGTGTTAATAATTAATAATGTTTAATAATTCATAATAATGGTGTTAATAATTAATAATGTTTTCATGACTCATTTTTAATTGTTGGTTTAATTATTGCCAAATATTTCAAGACACCAACTCTAGAGATTAAGGATGAGTGTACAGGATTTTCAGGTTTTAAAATATTTGGGTACCTAGGAAATTCTGTTAATCTGCCACCATCTTTAGCAATCACAAAGTGCTATATTCACTCTTAAAATGTGATATACAAGAAATGTGAGAGCTTTTTGCAATAGTATGCAATTTATTTAATTTCATATTGAAAAATGATTGAACATACAAAGACCTCATTAGTTTGGATGAACATGTATTTGTTCTCGTTTCATTTTAAAGAAAATCCCTGCTCTTTTTATGACATCATCTCATCATTCAGCCTTACAGTACTCCATAGGAAAAAACACAACATTTCACACTTTCTTTTGTCAAATTTTTCCTGGAAAATCTCAAGTTTTACAGGGCATTTGGCAGTGTGGGCAGGAGGGTGCAGATTACCACAGAGATCCTCACGCAGAGATGTTCGGTTCAAACACGCTAGAGAGGAGGCGAAGCGGAAAAAGCAGTTTTTGTTTCACCCAGCGGGAAGCTGCTCATCACTCATCACTTCCCTCAAATGCTTCTAGCATGGAAAAAAATAATAAAACAAGCGTGTGATTACCTTGTCAAGTGGAGATCGTTATCTCTGTGGTGTGGTAGGCAATAGGTGCACTGGTTGGCTGGTCAATTAATTAAAATTCTGATTTGAAATAAAACTAACCATCATAATATTTCTACTAGGCGTAATTAAGCGAAAGACAATATTTTTGTAAAGATGGCTATATTTTTACAGGATGGTTGCTGAGCATGCAGATTATTCAATATTGCATTCCGACACAATATCGTATCCTTAAGTTATTAGGCCGCACAGGTTGAGAACGGTTTTACATTTAAAGAGGCATTCATAGAAACTAGGATAGGACCTAACATGGATCTCTGAGGTACACTTATAATTCAAACTCATAATTGTATCCATAAAATAAAGGCAAACATAACTCAGTTAATAAACAGTTTTAAGCACGTGGTCCTGACCATTATGTAAATGTTTAAATGTTAAGATCAACATTTATTTTTAATCAAATCACATAAACAAATGTATGTCATATGAATTCAGCCCCGCTTAGCCACGTTCAGTTTTACTGACTAAAATTAACTAAATTAACTTAATCAAGAACAAAACTTGCTAACTATTTTTGTTTATAGAAATTTCCTGATAGAAATTTCCCTCAGGCCTTGGAGATACCTCTAATGGCAGGTGGAAGGGGAAATAAGAGATTGATAGAATCAGGCATTACAGCATCACCACATCTTATTATTCACCCCTTTAACAAACACCAGGCATTTTAACACAATTTCTTTTCTCTAAGCTTCAGTAGAGAAACTGAGATAAGCATTAAAGGGTGTTTTGTGGGTGATTTTTAGTAATATTTGTTATAATAGTAAAGATTACTATTTACAAAGAGTCCAACGGGTGAAACAGGGGCTTGTTGAGTGTCCTGCTGCTCAGCAGTCACTCCCTGGGGGAGGTGTGAGATTTCTCACGCAGTCTCGACTCCCACCTGGGGCTTAATGATGCTTCCACGCCCCCAAGGCTCACAAGCGTTATTTACATACAGCTCCACTGCAGAGTTAAAGCCAGGAGACAAATGTAAAGTTTCACCCCCAAAACATACACTGCGCAGCCAAAAAAATAATAATAATAACACTCATATTTCTTTCATCCTCCAGCTTTGATTATGGCACAAAATGTGGTCGCCAATTTATGTGATTCTTCTTGCTCCCAGAATCATTCTTTCACAATCTGATTTCTGGAGTATGCCTGTGCCATGAAAAAAAATTAGCATGATACCCTAATAAATTTATTGTGACCTGGCCAACTGAAGCAACCCCAGATCATAGCAATGCCTTCTGAGGTCACTTTACTACTATAAATTAAGTTGGTAAATTTACCTAATTCTATCTAATGATTTCATCACGAACATGCCAATTAAAAAATATTTACGAATTCTACTTTTACCTTTTGACCTTTGATTTAATTTATTGATATATTTAAATATTTTCATCCTTGCTTTTTTGAGTGTATGTTCTTTTTAATGTTAATGCTAAATGTTAGTGCTAAATGCTAATGCTAAGTGCAGTACGGGGTTAAACTCAATGGGAACAGGTTGATGGGGAAGTTAATCACCATGGTAATCTCTTCATCTCAACAGAGTAAAGTTTTCCTGCTTGGCTCTTCTCTCTTATACACCCCATTGTTGTGTTAGTATTAGTATTACACATTGTGATAATAGGACTAAGATGCTTAGCCTCTCCCATGCTAGCACTGCTTTTTTTGTCTCTGAGTCTCAGCAAATTAGTACAAATTGCTTGTTCGCTAAGTCACAGTCAAACCTGCAAATTGACTTCCTAATCTGCTTCAGAGTGAAAACCTGGAGAGCAATTAGCTGAATTAGCCCTTGAGCTACAAGTTTATAACAAAGGGATTTTCTCACAGAAAAAAAAAAACAGCCTGCGGTTTGGGCCATTGTTTGTCTGGAGGCAATTTTCAAGACACATTGTCAAAGCGTTCGACACCTCAGCTCAAGATTCCAGTGTTGCTGCATCACAATGTGTGTGTGTGTGTGTGTTAGCATTGTAGGCTGAAGAATTTAGCACATTTTATAGAGCTTGTGTTCCAACAAAGGATGTTCTGACGTTAACATCATGCTGAAGAGCAGAAAAAGAGCTCATACTCTGAGATGAGCACTAACAAGGTGCACGGGAGTGTGACATCATGACAGCCCAATCAGCATGAAACACAGTTCCTGTATGAGTTTCTGTTACAAAGTGGGTGACTGTGAATAACATGAAAGAGATAGGAGCTGAAGCTGTTGTTTATTATATATAATAGTCTAGTCTGGGTTGTAGGAATAAGTTTGTACATTATTTTGTGCAATTTTTAATATTTTTAAAAATATTTTTAATGTAGCTTGTTAAGTTATTTTTCCTCTTTCTTTGTGTCTTTCTGCACTTTTGCATTCTTTTTTTCTTTTGCATTATGTTCCTTACTGTTTATATTTTCTGTTTATGTACAAACAAGGGTATGTTTAATAAAATGCTCATGCACGTGTGAATTTTATCTAAAAGAAATTAAAACACTTAAGGGTTTATTACACTATAATATATTTTTCTGTGTATTTTTCTATGTAGGAACATCACAATGCTTAAATAATTAGACATCTTCTTTGGTTGGACCTCAGTAGATCACTACAGTACATCAAAGAACTTTTGTATGAAGGGTAAGATGTTTCAGCTGGGTAAATGTGAAGTTTTGTCTTAGTACAGGTTGTGTCTTTGAAAAAGGTTCTTATGAACTCACATAGTGTAAACTCCTCTGTCCTGAAGATGCTACAAGCCCTAACATTACGGCTTTCACTTTGACTTGCAAGGCACTGGAGACTCCTTAATTCTATAAATGTTAAATAAACAGCTCCATACAGCAAGTGAAATTTGATGCCACTTTTCACCTCACAGCTAGATCAAGTCATATGAACACCCTCATAACTTCAGATAGGATCATGGTCCAAGATAAATATGTACATTTCTAAAAGTCCAGATGTAGCTGTTCATACAAGAGATCCAGTGGCCTGAAAAATACCTCACGCGCTGATGTTTTAAACAAGGAACCATCATTCAGCTGTAAATTCCCGCCAGCTTCACAGCAAGGTTAAAAAAACACCTCAGTGTGAAAATATTTTGTCTAAGGTTGTACGACATGCACTTACTTTAAAAAAAAAAACTTAAGTGCAACCGTTTCAGGTTTTTGGGACACATACATTAATAAAGAGTTAATGTGATAAATTTGTATATATATAATATATTAAATACTATACAATAATACAATAATAAATCACTTCAGCCTGTGGCAGTATTGAAAAAGACAACAGCATTTAATTCCTCTTTTTTTTTTTTTTATTGATGAAAAAACATTAACATGTGATCTCCTTTACATTATAGCAACTATAAACAGCCCCTTCTTCAACAGCTATTCTTCTTCCTCTCCCGTATAGTTAAAAATAAAAAACAAATATAAGACAGCTTTTCATGCTAGACAGAAACCGCAAAGTCTAAACTCCTCTGTCCGGACAACGTTAAAAAACTTAAAGTTACAGCTTTACCACTGACAATAGAGACTCCTTCCATGAATGTTAAATACACATTTCCCAGTCTCAAAGTTTTTAAAAACCTGTTTTTATCTGTGGTTAATAAATTGTAAAAAGTCTCTGTAAATATGATTTTTAGTGCCTTAATTATACTGCATATAAGTCTCAGAGCTGCTGTAATCGATAAGCAATCAAGACATTCTGACCAATCAATCTGACATAAAAGCATTGCATTTTCCAAAATGTCAGGATATATTAATATACCCCAATCAGAAACATTTCAGGTGAAATCTGCTACAAGGTTTTACAAAATGTTTTAAAAGAAACTGTGCTCTAATGTTGCTCTGATAAACTACAGTAAATTACTTAATGCAATATTCAAGCATTTTCTCTTGCACTGCACTTTTATTTGGCATTTAGTGTAATTTACTTCATAAGTGGAAAGCTGGATGCAGATACTAGGCTATGCACATGTTCATCACACCATTCCTCTCCTTATTTAAATAAAGAGCATGGGGTTCAAGATGAATTCTTGTGCCAGGCCGCCTGTATTTTGATGTGCAGGTTTGTTCATCTTGTAAATGTAACAGAGTTAAATATCTTTTCCCTCATTTTCTCCTCCTGCCCTGATGTTTAGAATTGGCCCATTCACCACATACTGCAATATTACGGCTTTAGTCTGAGTAAGTTACAGAGCCGCACAGATTTCCATACGGGCTCCTCAGAGAGAGTCGACCACATCTGTTATGGTGTAATAGAAAATATCTTTGGCGTGTCCGGATTCCATTTCCCCAGGGCTTTGATCAAAAATGGTGTGTAACGTAATCATGTGCATTGTTGACCTGATGTAGTCATTCCTTCTCTTAGAGTGTGTTTAGTCTATAAAGCAGCACATGGTCACAGGCAAAGCACAATCAGAGTTAATGATTAAAAATGCAGACAATAAACAAACACACACACTCTATATCTAGATAGATAGATAGATAGATAGATAGATAGATAGATAGATAGATAGATAGATAGATAGATAGATAGATAGATA
>JAQMYL010000007.1:15466609-15492245 GCA_030014365.1 Clarias pachynema | reverse complement strand
ATAGATAGATAGATAGATAGATAGATAGATAGATAGATAGATAGATAGATAGATAGATAGATAGATAGATAGATGAAATGGTCACCATTGGACTTTTTCCAAACCTTGCATCCTCTTTATTAAATCCCATTGATACAGAGATTGAGTCCAGCTGTGAATGTTTTCTGGTACAGTGGTACCTCAGCATACAAATTTAATCTGCTCCAGAGGTGAGTTCTTACGGCGAAATTGCATATTGCAAAATTACAAAAATTTACAAATTATGTAAATGCAGATAGTTTGTTCCAGCCAGCCATGCAAAATAAAAATTTTTAAGGTGAAAATTCTTAAGGCGGGGCGATCGTATGTCGATGTATCACTGTATATTCCATCCCAGCCAGACCTGGTCAGTATTCAATCATCATTATCAGATGATGCTTGCAAAGCAGAGTTAACTAAGTTTCTTATGTCACCAAGCAGTGCAAATCAGCATGGCTACAGGAGTTCACTTGGTCATGTTATGAAAAAGGTTACATTTTGGATCCTAAATTTTTGAGTTGACTTCTAACTATTTTGGGTTTAGAAGGAAAAAGCCTCCTAAAGATTGATGTTTGCCGGAGCTCTAAAGTGTTAGCAGCTAATATGCATGGTGTAATAAATTCATTGTGTCGCAGTAAAAACCACCATGTAAACGTTAAAAATGTTAATATAGTATATGAAATTGTTCCAGTTGTAGCTTAAATTAGTTTTATTCTCATTTTTGATTTATGTTCACTCTCATATGTTGCTGTTTCTGTGGTTACCGATCATTAACACTAAACATTGAATGTGTGTATGAATGTTTGTGTGAATGTTGACTACCACATTCATACAAAATGGGAAAAAAAATACAATGGTCATGATTGGCCTTCACGGTCCCTAGTTGGACAACAGAGGTTCCTAGATGGATGGATGGATCCATCTAGGATATGGTGCTGACACATAAAATAAATCTAATAATAAAGATTATCAGAAAAAAATTATTAACAAAGAAAAAACTTAGTTGTTTTCTCTAAGAAGATGTTTATTTAACATTTATGAAAGGAATCCCCAGTGTCTAGACTCTAGTACTTAGTGATAGGCAGGGCTATGACGAAAGGAGTTGACACTTTGTGGTTTCTCTGTAACAAGCGAAAAAAAGAAAAGCTGGTGAGCAGCGAACAACACTAAATGTAACTATAAATAAATAAAAAGCAGAGTATGATGTTTATTAAATTAAACTTTGCAATTTTTGGCAAATTTCAGCAGTATAAAAGGAAGAAGAAACTTTTCTATGTGCTTTTATAGGAAAGATTTATCTTCGGGGTGGTAAGAGTAACTCTGCTTCATCACAACACCTGGTGCTGTGTCTTCAGAAAATATTTCATCTCGTTGTAACAGACTGATATGTAAATGACCATGATGATCCAATGAATATGCAAACGACATGCACAGCATTGTGTACTCTACATGGCATCATGTAGAGACTTCAAGCAGGTATGCATTAGCCATTTGCACAGCATAAAAAGTACGTACATGCCTTTATCATTGGAATTATTTAATCTAACTCAAGGAGAAGACGACCTCCAGCTGCTCATGAATTTGTTAGGGGAAATCTGGCTTGTTTTTAATTAATTTAATAAAAATCAAGGAGTCCCACTGCTCACAGCTCAACACTTGAAACTCAGGTTCAATAATCAATTAGCACATCGAACGGATCTAATGGAGGATCAATTGCAGGCTCTCCTAAGCTGCGTGCAAAAAAAAGCCCCCTTGATCCAAGCGCTATCTTTGTTTACGCTGTCACAATGAAGGTTATCTCAGCGGGAGAACGGCAGCATCAGGTGACAGCTATTTCCCATGATGCTGCAAAAGCAGTCAAGCTGTCCATCAGGCTGTCAGCTGACCGCCGTTTCCCATAATTCCCCATGCTGCCAGTCTTCCGCTGTGAAAGCCTCTATTATGTGCCGGTGTTGGGGAAGAGCTGCTCAGGCTTTGATAAGCTATCACGAGTCCCAGGTGAGCATCAGGAGTCAGGAATAAAAAAAAATTAAAGGAAAAAAACGAAAGCCTGTCGTTATCGACCTGCGCCGATCACAGCTCAGGGTCTTTTAGCAAGTTTTAGGCTTTAAATACACGTTTTTGCACATCAACGACATCAGAGTCATCTAAAAGAGGAGCAATCCTTTTTGGGATTTTTGTTAAAAAAGAAAATAAATAAATTAACAACAGAAAAAAAATCCCTTTTCCTTTTTGTGGAAGATGGTAGATACATTCAGCTATTCAAACTGAAATGCATCATGGGTGTGTTTACTCTCCAAACCTTGAAACCTTTTTCTAAAGATGCAACCAAAAAAAAAAACTTTTCTTTTTTTATCACAGCGCATCACTGCTACAGCTACAGCTACAGAAAGCCCTTCAGCTGAGGAAAAAAATCTGACAAGACACATTTTGAATTTAATTACGTGTTCAAAGATGGGGAAAAAAGTGGAACTACCACCACCTTGTGTACACACACCTCCCTGCAGCATGTGTGTGTGCGTGTGTGCATATGTAGGGAGGGGAGGATTATCTGGGAAATAAAACATGACACCAAACATGCCTCTGGCTGCTGAAATGTGTTTCTTCTGCACGCGTTGTCAAACTCCGATGCTATAATAAACTCTGACGCTGGAACTTTTACCATTTCATTACACAAAGTATCTGTGCGCGTGTGTGTGTGTGTGTGTGTTTAGTGCAGGGAAAAGAAAATGGCGCATTGTTTCATGGAGATAAAATTAATTGTCGTTTTGTAATGGGTTTAGATTGATGAAGCGTGGTGTGAAACATAATTCCGCAAGTTAAAATTTCACACAAAAGGGTGTCGGATGAACTACATTCAGGAACAAATGACTGATTTCTCTCTCTTTTTTTTTTTTTTTTTTTGTTTGTGTGAAATTTTATTTCTGGAATTTTTATCTCAGCGCATCTTCTCCACGCGTTTCTGCCTAAAGCTGTGAAAGGTTGTTTGTTCTGCTAATTAACTTTATTACCCTGATAGCTCCCCACAGCCTTTTGACAAAAACAATTACCATTCTCTCTCTCTCTCTCTCTCTCTCTCTCTCTCATTTTTTTTCCACCACTGGCAGGAAGAGTATTAATTAGAAAACGGGGCCCGGGTCCGTAGCGCGTGAGCCTGCCATGTTTCCGGCGAGCCCTCGAGCCGCGGATAGCGTTACATTGTCAGCAGCAATTTAGCTCTCATCTGTCTCTGCTAATTATTGTCACATTCATCAAATTCATCAAGGAAAAGTGCTCTCAGAAGGATTGCATATTTGCAGTTAATATAGCATAAACTGGCATTAACCATCACCACATTTGGGATGATGAGAGGGACACAACTTATTCATCCCTAATTAGAGCAAGCTGGGTAATTAATTATACATTCCGCCTTATTACTTCAGAGTCCCAGATATTGTTTGCGGAAAAACTAGAGAGAGAGAGACAGAGAGAGAGACAGAGAGAGAGATGCAGCAGTGCCGGTGATGTGTTTTGTCACATGCTCTCTTCCATAATTCCCACCTGACAAACGTCCCCAAATCAGCGGGAAATTGCAACTTGTCATCCAGCAAATAAACTGCCGTAATAACTGATTAACGATCAGCACCTGTGACAGGTGTGTGCCAAAATGAGCTGCGGCAGGAAAAAACAACATGAATAAATCACTCAGAAGCCACTTTGGACTTTGGATTTTTCACATTGCTAGGCCGACTTGTTACTTAGATAAATTTTTCTTATATTCATCGTCATATGTTTAGGTAATAATCTGTTACTTGATGCTATATTTTGTTTATTTCTGTTATTAGCAGGGATGTTAATTTAGTTATAGTTACCATGCTTACAGTTGATTTTAATAAAAAAAATTAAGTCAGGTTTGATTGTTAGCTCGTGAAACTTATTTCTTGCTCACAATGCTCAAGATCAAAGTTACAAGAAATTCAGTGCAGAAGCACATTAGAGCAATCACTGAACTCTACAACTTAGCTCGGCTAGTCAGCGATCTATGAGCTCGCGAGATGGCGCGCTGGGTAATGAAGAACATGGGATAAAAAGATTTAAACTAAACAAAATTTTAAATTGTAATGAAATTCTGAGAGCAGCATGGTGATGTAGTGGTCAGCATTGGCGCTTCGCACCCCAAGGGTCAAGGGTTCGATGACTGCCTCGGGTCTGTGTGCGTGGAGTCTGCATGTTCTCCCCATGCTTGGTGGGTTTTCTCCAACAGTCCAAGTCATGCAGATTATACTAACTGCCATTTTGTCCATTGTGTATGTGCCCTGTGATGGATTGGCACCCTGTCTAGGGTGTATCCAGCTTGTGACTCCTTGGATAGGCTCCGGGCACCCTGCAACCCTGTACACAGGATAAGCAGTATAGAAGATGAATGAATTAAATTCTGAGTATTTTAGTTCAAACTTCTTTGAAGACCACACCTTCAAATTATAATATGCTAATTATGGATATTAATATTCAAATCGAATTATAGTCTTTATCCAAGTACACAGAGAAATTTAGTATCTTAGACTATTTGAATAACTAACTTTGTAGTGTTCACTGTTTAGCAGAAACGTTGTCCTGTTATGTCGAACCTTCTTTTTCAACTGTCTTAACATTAGTATTAGTATTGGTATCATTATTAGTATTAGTTGTTGTAGTAGTAGCAGTAGTAGTACTAAATTTCAGAAATGTTCTCGATTTTACTTTTTAAAAAAAGTAGAAAAAGATATATTCTTACTGGCTAATGTTTGAAAGAACAGTGTATAATGTTTAGTTCCCTCTGCTGCATGTGAGTAGAATTGCAATCACAAGCAATACTATTAAAAACACCTTTTTTCAACTTTGTCTCTCTTGAGAAACCCTACAACAGATTGTTTCAATTCCAGAGACAGTTTTGGGTAAAACCCACTTAGGCATATCCCCATGATGCGTGCCTCAGAGTTTGTTTGTTTTTTCAGGAAAATGGGTGAAGTTTATTTCTGGCCTGGAAAACATACAGTAAGCAGGAACTTAAAAAAAAATTTTTTTTTTAAAAACTTTAAAAACTTTAAAAACGTTAGAACCTAGGAAAGCCATTGGTATATATTTCAAACCAGTTAGTGTCAATTAACAGTGGCATTGTATGATTGTTACAGGTATAAAGACATATTTAAACTTTATAGTCTGCATTTTTAATGCTTCCTATAATAAAGCATAATATTTTTAATGTAATCATAATAATTTTTTGTAGAAATAATTTTCTGTGTATGTATATATTGCTGACTTATAGAGTTGTTTTTTTTAATGAAAAGTAGTGGAGCTCATTTCTGGGCAAGAAAAATTTAAACTAGGCAGAGCTATTTTTCTTAGAGCACATCATTTTATTAGAAACTATCAATGAAACCCAATGATTTTTATAGTTTATAAATGCCATCTTTGATCACTTTTTCAGGAATCAGAATTTCTGTTCTGATAAATAAACTGAACAATATTGATCAGGTTTATCTGTTTATCCACATCAACTCAAACCATTCTTTTATGAAAATGTTCTTCCAGGGTTCTTTAACTGTACATTGTATAACTCAGGGAGCCACACAGGGTCCAACACACTTAACCAGTTGATACACAGCACTAAAAGGGGTTCTTTGATTATTCTTTAAGGGTTTCATGGATAATTAAAGGGTTTCAGTGTTGGGGATTAGGATGAAAATGAGACACGTGTTTTAGGATCAAATCTTACCATAAATTGTTTGTTTTAACCAGCAATTTCAAATACCGTTTAGGGAAAGGATCATTAATTAAAAAAAATATGGCAAAGGTATTTAATAAACATTCAATCATTCAAGGCATTACAATCAGCACAACAGGAGAAATTAAAAGTTATGAAAAATAATATTGGTCTTAACAGGAAAGTTTAACTGTTGTTTTTTTCCTTTGGTTTATTTTTTGCCATTTTCATCTTTTCAAAATGTTATCTATACATATAATAATTTATGTAATTTACTGTTCAGAAGCAAAAACAAAACCTTTCCTTACAGTCCTTCACAGATGCTGAACCTTGTGCTTGAAGAGCAAGCAGCAAACTGACATTTCAATCAAGATGTAAAAATGAACAGGCAAAGTGCTACACGTCAAAGAGGGCAATCGGGAAGAACATGGAGAATCCTCTGAACATAGGCGTCCCTTCACATTCCATGAGGATGTCAGATTAAAGGTAACACACATGAGTCAATATTGGTACACAGTGACCCTGAGTCGCCTCCAAGCAAAAAACCATTAAGCCCAACATTTCTCCTGTGAGTGTTTATCACAGGAGGACGGCTTACACGTCCCCCGGAGCAGATATTGAAACTGATTACACAATGGAGGAATCGCACAGAGGGGACCGGCAGGTCGACCCCCGGCAAATAGGAAGAGAAAATCTTAATCTGCAACAACAATGGCTGCTCTCTCGAAACCCTATCATTTTCACTTCCGTGCCGTCCATCGTCCGACTGCGAATGAAACCCGACGAGTGGATATGGTGCTGAAAATTGGATCAGAGCTAACACTGCTTCCTCTTTTTTTGTTCCCCCCATTCCTCCTTTTTTATCAGCAGCTGCCAAAGGTCACCTGACATAATAGATGATGAGTTTAAACCCCATTTGCAATTTCCAATTTAGCCAACGCCTCCAAACCCCACAGCGATAAGAGTTTTCTCCTGTCATGGCCTGTCACGAACATCACTGCAATCAGCGTGAACTTGCAGCACAGAGAGAGAAAATGAAAAGAGAGAGAGAAAGAGAGAGAGAGAGACGCCTATCGGCAATAGGAGAGATAACGAAGCAAAGTTGGGAAGTTGGCAGGAAATGCCATTTGTGACATGAGATTGTGAAAATCAGTCAACTCTCATCCCCATGCTCTGTTTCATGTTCATTTCCATTATATAAATCAATCATTTATTTTATATCAATCAGTGCAAATGTTTTAATGTTCGAATTGCCAAATGTGTGGAAGTCATCATCAAAACAACTGAAGCAATAAATGAGAAATGAGAATAAATGGAGTCATGAATGGTATGAAATTATTTCACTTTTTTGTCAGAAAAGCAACAGCACCATTCCTTCACCTGCCACCTTTTTAACAATGCAGTGGTGAAAAGTAAAGAAAGAAAGAAAGTAAGAAAGAAAGAAAGAAAGTCACAACATTCTTGAGAAACGAAAACCAAATATAAGGTTTTGCTTATATGAATGCAACATATAGGAAGCAAGCTCTAGTTCATTTCTCTATTTTCACTATTTATTTATTTATTTATTTATTAGAAAGTTATGTCTTAATGATGCATAAAGTTTTTAATGCTTTATCTCTGAATATCTTACTGATCTTCTAAAGCAGTGTATCCTGTCTCAAGCACTTTCTTGAACTGAGGCAGGTTAACAATTAATATTTAGGATTAAAATAGCTCAGACAATACCAGAAGTATTATTTTATTACTTTTTAGTTAATTCTTGTTAAATAATTGTCAAAAAATTTTCCATTACTGAGTCCATATATGCATATATTGTCTATGGCTGTGGAGTGTTTTAGTCTTTGTATAATTTGTAATTTTTTTAATAAAGCAATTTAATGGACTAAAAATGAAAAAAAGTTTTATAATTAAGTAAGGAATTCAGCATGTTATAATATATTACTGTTACCACCTCAAAACTGATTCTTTCCCCCTATAACTCTATGGTGTAAATGTGTGTTATTCTTCTTATAGAACATCAGTTTGCCAAAAATTAAAACACTTCATTTTTTGAATAGACCAAATGTCACATAACAATTTATAGTTTTATACAGTACACTGAAAAAAGTATAATATTGTTCTCATTCATCATTCTCACGTATAATGGCATAAGTGAGATAATGGCACCTATAAAGTAGTTGTTCCCACACCAATCTTTTCTCTCTCTCTCTCTCTCTCTCTCTCTCTCTCTCTCTCTCTCTCTCTCTTTCTCACTCAAAGTTAGCAAGGCAAAAGCACAGCTTGTCATGTTACCAAGTTTGTTTGTTTTTTCAGATGTGATGGCACCTCCAGTAGCTGTTGAACTGAATAATGTATCTACAATGTTGTACTAGTAATATTTTTCCCTCAGTCACCTTGAATTGCTATACAAACCACTAGCCTGCTATGATATATTATAATGCCATATTACTCTGTTTAGGCAGCTTCCAAACAACAGTACAAAAAAGGCGCTCCATCAAATTCAATTTAGCACTGGCAGAGGAGGACAGCTGAGAGAGGCTGTAAGGATGTGGCGAAAGGCTGCGAGAGGCAGCGAGAGGCAGTGCTGAATGGCGAGAGGCACTCAGAGGCACTTGGCAAAGCGCTGCTGTGCCAGGCAAAGGGATGGAAATCACACAGAACAGCTGTGACTAATACCATCTTGTAAGTGCTATATAGCTTTGAAAGAAAGACCTTGGAGTGCTTCAGAACAATCTGGAGAAATAGAGGAGGAGGAGAAGGAGGAGGGGGAAGAGGAGGGGGATAAGGAGAAAGTTCCCCTCAAAAATCAAAATGGCCAAGAGCTCCTTAACAGGACAAGATGATAAACAACAGTATCCAAGACATATCTATGCTTTGTTGTTCAATAAATTGCAATGACTGTGATGGATGTTTCTAGAAATGGTCACCTAGAAATGACTTAGTAAATAAAGAGAATATATTGTTTGGAGTTTTGTGATCATGCCAATGATCATGCCAATCCATTTCCATCCATTGGCAAAGCAAGGAAAAGAGTAGTGTGTGTGTGTGTGTGTGTGTGTGTGTGTGTGTGTGTGTGTGTGTGTGTGTGTGTGTGTGTGTGAGCAAATGTGTTTGTGTGTGACCATGACCCTCTTAGACAGCTGAGCATAGACACTCTCCCTCGTCCTCCACTGGCAGGAACAATGTGGACGGAAGCAGTGAAACTCTGGGACACATGACAAGCGTCTTCATCGGCACATTAATTGCTCAAATTGAAGCGGTGCCACATCTCTCCGAACTAGACAGGGCCGCAAGTTCCTTTGATATGATAATGGCACGCTTCTTAGCCCGGGGAAAATGCAAATTGCAGCCGGTAATTTGGCATTAGGCACCTGCCAACACCACAGTCCAGAACCCACACTGCAGACTCCATAATCAGTTAGACAATATACCGCGAAACTCAAACATAAAGATATCGTGTATGTCTCACAGAAGAACAAATCAGTGATAATCTGTGAATTGCATTGTTAAATAAATGTTAACTAGCAAACCTTAACCACACAATGTTAATAAGCATGTTAGGGTAGGTCACACTATTTATTGATATTTATGTGTGCAAGACATCCGGTCATTACACAATTATTCCATTTCCAACACCTATGTAAGGTCATGGGGCCAGTAGCTTATCCCTAGACTACCTGAAGGAAACCCAAAAACATTTTAATGAAACTTGGCTAACTAGGATAAATATTTGGCATCTTAGCTAGGTAATATTACAGGGGCTATACAATTAACTGATAAGGTTCTTTTTAAAAAATCTCTAGCAGTGTTTTTGCTCTACTGTTACAGCTCAAGAGGAGGGGCTATTTAGGGCTATTTAATAAGAGGCTTTACTACTCCAGTCAGGGGCTTCATCAATTCCATAAGAAGGTTTAGCCAATAATAAATTCAATTCAGTTAAATTCAATTCAGTTCATTCAATTATATTGTATAGTGCTTTTAACAAGATTGGCACCCTGTCCAGGGTGTACCCTGCCTTGTGCCCGAAGCCTCCTGGGATAGGCTCCAGGCCCCCGCGACCCTGAATAGAGGATAAAGCGGTATAGAAGATGAATGAATAGTGCTTTTAACAATGAGAAAATTTTGGAAATAATTGTGAAAAATGAAAAGAAACTATTATAAATTATAGTTATAAGCTTGTCTCGATGAGCAAGCCAGGGGCGAAGGTTACAAGGTTAAAGGTCCCAGAGATGACAAGAAGAAGACAATATGAGAGGGATCAGACTCAATAGGGAACCCATTCTCATTTGAGTGATACCAAATAGTATGGCCATACATCAGTCCCTGCCATATCTGTGTACTATAAAGATTAAAGTTTAATGTAATGGGAAAGGTGTTCAGGTTAATATAAAGTCCACTTTCGTTGTTGGAGGCTCAGGTATAAAAGTGTTTATGAGAATTTTACACTATTTTAACAACTATAGTCCATCACAGAGCAACTGCCTGCATTAGCCCAGTCCAAGATCATCTTCTTGATCAGTTTAAACTCAATACAATTTAATAAGTCAGAAAATATTCCAGAATATCCAGGGGCTTTTGCAGCATGAGCTTTAGCAATCCTGCCTGCAAATTTCAGACTGTACACTTCAATGGTCCAACCTGTACTGTACAAGGGCTGCATCAGTTTTATCAAAGAATTTTAACAATTTATGTATTACTAAATGACACATGATGCATTTTATCCTCTCTTAATCAGAATTATGTATTCTGTCCTAAACACTTTCCTGACCTGGCAAACTTTAACTGTTGCACAGCACTTCAACTCAGGAATCAAGAATCCTTCCAGAAATGTTAAAATAAATGGTTATTGCCTATTTTGTTACTATCCTTGCTACTGGATGTTGGAAATTTTCTTTGGGATCAATAAAGTATCTATCTATCTATCTATCTATCTATCTATCTATCTATCTATCAAAATAAACATTTCTTTAAAAACGTCATTATCACAATATATTTTACTAATATATAATATATTTAATACAATTCAGTTTTTCCATTTGTCTGTCTCTTTCTATAAACTTTTACTATCAAAACAGTATGGCAGTATAATAAGTGCAATACAGCCAGAACTCTGTCTGATCGTGTCTGATCACATTGTGACTAATCAGAATCCAGAATTGAACAATTTATATATATAACTAGACTAGGCAAAGAAAGGCATACGTGGGAGTTTCAAGGCAAAAGCCACTGCTAACCAAAAAGAACACAAATGCTCATTTGCCGAAAAATATCTTGAGTATCACTAAATCTTTTGGGCAAATATTCTGTAGACTGATAAACATTTTGGAAGGTGTGTATCCCGTTACATCTGGTGTAAAAATAACACAGAATTTCATTTTAAAAAATAAATAAATAAATAAAAAAAACATCATACCAACATTCAAACATGGTGGTGGTAGTGTGATGGTCTAGGGCTGCTTTCAGGACATGGACAACGTGCTATAATTGATGGAAACATGAATTATGTACCAAAATGTCCTGCTATCAGTTTGTGACCTGAAGCTCAAGTGCACTTGGGTTATGCAACAGGACCTAAAATCACACCAGCAAGTCCACCTCTGCTTGCTGTTCATGCTTGAAAACCCTCCAATATGGCTGAATTAAAACAATTATGCAAAGAAGAGTGGGCCAAAATTCCCCAAAGCAACATGAAAGACTCATTGCCAGTTATCGCAAATGCTTGATTGTAGTTGTTGCCTCCAAGGAGGGTCTTATTAAGTTTAGGGGCTTTTTCACATAGGTCCAGGCACGTTTGAGCAGCTTTTTCCCCTTAATAAATGAAATCATCATTTAAAAACTACATTTTGTCTTTCTGTAATATAAAGATTTTTGTTAAAATATTTGTTTGATGATTTCAAACATTTAAGTGAGACAAATATGCAACCAAAAAAAAACAGTACTAAATACATTTTTACTGTACTTTTTCTTCACACAATTTCTATCTAAATCATGAAAGATTCATCGTACCTTGCTAGCAAAACCTCAAAACAAGCGTTAACTTGTTAATGGGTCATTCTGACCCAAAGAAAAGAGCTTCCTGTGTGTAACTTCTGACTAAGAGCTGAACACAAGCACTGTTTCAGTTGTCCACACTGCATCTCAACAGTATGGAATGCACAAGCTGCACACAAACTCCTCTCCACACACTCCTTTCCACATACTCAGGCTGTGTGTTCCGGGCACTGATGCCTGCTGATGAAGTCATTGTAAACTAGAAGCTGAAAGCGCTATCACGGCGATCCTGCTGGAAAAGCCATCATTACAGGAAGCGGTTGGACTTGGCGGACGAGTTGCTGTGCGTCACACTCCCACACGGATCAGAGACCTCACAGCTATGCAAAGGTCAACCATGACTTTTAACCCTCCCTTCTGTTCCATTCAAACACCTTGCATCATTTCCTACTTCCTCAGTATGAGATGCTAAATTTATATCAAACACCAACACATCCGTATGATGGGAAATCACAAGATGCAATTACTTTAAGAGACAATTTTTTTTTGTTTATGCGTCATTCATTAGTTTAATGACTAATCATAATGACAATCATTTATTATTGCTCTTGTTGGTATTATTATTATTATTATTATTATAATATGACTGCTAAATAAAGAAATTGTTAATTTGAGAAGAAGGCGTGGGAGAGCCTTCTTCAAAAAATTAACTGCTTGTTAGTCAACAGTTAAGGAGGTGTGGCTTTTGTGTTTGTCAGCCACACTGAAGAAAGTGTGCGTAAAGCCCTGTCTCTGTCAGTCACAGTAAAGGAGTAAGTGTAAGCATGACTTCTGTGCTTGTCAAGCTCAGTGAAGGAGATGTGGGCATGGCCTCTGTATATGTCAGTAAAAATCAAGTAGGTGTGGCCTCTGTGTCTGTCAGTCAGAGTGGTGGGTGTGGTTTATGTGCCTCAACCCCAGTTAAAAAAAAGGTGTGGGCATGGCCTTTGTGCTTGTCAGTCACAGTAAAGGAGGTGTGGGTGTGGCCTCTGTGGTTGTTAGCCAGAGTAAAGGAGGAGTGATGGAAGCAAGACTGCTATAATTTGTCAATACCATTGATGGAGTTCTTGGTCTCTGTGTGTGTCAGTCACAGTGAAGGAGTTATGGCCTCTGTATGTCCCAGTAAAGATGGTGCGGATGTGGCTTCTGTGTCCATCATTCACTATAAAGGAGGTGTGGGTGTGGCCTCTGTGCTTGTCATTCCTAGTAAAAGAGATGTGAGCATGGTCTCTGTTCTTTACTGTCCCAGCAAGCAAGGTGTGGGGTTGAACGCGGTGCTTATCAGTTAAAGTGAAGAAGGTGTGGGTGTGGCCTCTGTGTTTGTTGGAGTTGGAGCTAATGGATATTGAAAAACAGTTACTTTCACTAAAATTACTTTAACACAGAAATGAGAGAAGATGTCAGAGGAGATGATTAGTATGATGTTCAACTCAATGCAAAAACGAAAGCATGGAAGAAGAAGTTGGAAAGGCGATGCTACCAGGTGAACCAATCATAGTTGTTGTGGTCTGCATTGCCATGTGTAGTTATATTCATGGCAAGGTGCACAACAGGCAACACCATAGGGTACATGGCAACATGAGACCTGTGGTGTAAATCAGGTTACACTATTCAATCTTGGTGAAGGTGTTGTATGTGTCAGTCACAGTGAAGAGGGTGTGGTCTCTGTGCTTTTCAATACCAGTAAAGGAGTTGTAGACAAGGCCTCTGTATCTAAATGTATAGTGAGCTAAAGGGTTCTGTATTATTTGTTTGCTTGTTTGCTTGCTTACATGTTCAACTTCTGATGATGCATTTGATTTCCTCTCACTAATATACACTGTTGAGTTGATATGAGTCACACAGCGGCTATGATATAATCCTGGTTAATAAAATAAGAATCAACTTGTCAGCATGGATATTTACAGTCTATAATATAATTATCAGGTGTGGGTTTCACACAAAGATAGAAAATTATAGCTTGTGCTTTGTTCTGCAGCTACTTCCTTGTATTGGACAGGTAAGTATAACATCTGGAAGCCTGACTTAGTAGCACTCTGTATGACTGATGGAGTGTTTAAGCTGTTTTTGAACCTGGTCATGTTTAGTCCTATACATTGATGAAATAGAATAAAAATGTAAAAAACAAGTATTTTGTAACTATGTAACTTTTAAGCCCCATATTCTTCTAATAAAACTCCCCAGAACTAATATTATTTCACACTTCAAAATCAGTCGTTTTTTTTTTTTTCTTTTCGTTTTTTTTTCTGCTGGCATGATTGGAAAACGGTCGTTTCTGTCTCACCCTCAGGGATGAAAGAGCTCCATTCAGTCGACTCTGATGACTGGCATCATGCCCCTTTCACTACCCCAACTCACTGTCACTCTGGAAGCAACAAATTGGTACATTCTCAGAATAATAATTAGCACAGCCATGAACATGCTATTGTTTCGGCTGCATAATGAGCAAACGGCCAACGGGTCACGTGATCACTGTGCTCAGATTTGAACAAAGGGGTGGGGGAGTAACAATAAATGAATCAAATAAATAAAGTAAAAAAGAAATAAACCACACAAATAAGAAGACTCAAAGTTTAAACTTACATATTTAATGTGACCACTTATTCATTCAAAAAATAAATAAATGGCTTGTTTACTTTCTTTCTTTTTTTTTTTGTAAATACTTTTAGATTTTATACCTTAGATAATGTGTGATTGATTGTAGATTAAACCATTATTGTGGACATATTAGGAATATTTTTAATATTATACATTTTGTAAACGTATTTATATTATTAATGCATATTTATAATTAACTTATTCAACTTAAATGTTTTTGGAGATTCCAACAAATCACCTACTGAGTCATATCTTTTTTTAGAATTTAAGTACCCTAAATTATTCAATGAGCTCTTAAAAACCCTTGAGGGACCCTTTTTCTAGGTGTATTTGTGCGTGCAGTACAAACTCCAGATTATTCGTCATTATATAACAGTTAGTTACGTCCAAGAAATTTGATTGGACAAGAAGTATTTCATGAGTCTTGATATAGAGTATAATAGCACTGGGATGTTTTACTACATGTATCTATCTGGTTTAAATGCGTTCTAATCAGAGCCGTCTTGCCCATTCAAAGTTTTTAGATTAGATGGCTATAAAAACTGTTAATTACCATTTCCGCAGTAGGTGTTTTAATTAGCTTTACTACTACAATTTTCTGCTTTTCTGTATGTCTATATTCTCATTTGAAGTCTGAACCGCGCACAAAGACACCACTCTCTGTATAGGGTATTTGGTACTGTAAATTACAACTAGAGAGCGCTAAGAAGTATCAGCTACTGTAGTAGACTGCTTACCAGCACAGTTGTAGGAGTCAAGTAGGACATTATGGGGTGATATCACACTCAAGGTTGTGCTGTTGCACTGAATATCAGCATGGCGGCGACGTCTTCAGCACTCTGGCAGCACCCTTGTGCCTATGGATGCATCACGGCTGTGCTGATATTCAGAACAACAGCAGTCCCTCTCATGTGGTATTGCTTAAGTATTTTATTCTAAATATTTGAAAGCTGTCATAAATTTAATATTTAATTAATATTATTTGGTGTATTTTTAAAAAAGTTTTTAATGGTTCTTTAAACGTTTATGAATATGTGGATGGGAGATTTCCCAAGCTGGGACATTTTCTGACAGGAAAACCTTTTCCCAAATGGAGGAATGCTATTTATATATACTGGAACAACAACTTGACATATTACAAATTTGGTGCTTTTATACAATGTGAATAATTTTATGCTATTTAATGGCATAAGTTGGGATATGTAGAGTATGTTGTTTAGTATGATAATAATAATTTAAAAAATCTGCTTCAGAGATATGTCCTTTGACCTGCCCTAAATGGATAGAGTTCTCAATCCTCCAGTGCTGAACCCAAAGTTAAGCCATTGATCGGTTCGCTTGGATAGTTGTCTATGTGAAATAGATAGCTATCCAATAAAAAACAAATCAAGGGCAGACAGACCAAGTTTACAAATTGATCCTGACTAGAGCAAATTAACTATGGGTTTCCTCTGGGTTCTCCGGTTTCCTCCCACATTCCAAAGACATGCAAATTAAGTAAATTGGATTTTCCCAAATTTATAGAAGATGAATGATCTATGAGCTGGATCAAGTGCTATTTGGAGCCTATTCCAAGGAATTTGGGGCACAAGGTGGAGGACACCCTGGATGGCGTGTCAACCCATCATAGGGAACAGGCATTCACACACACAGTCATATACTGTACTATAAGGAATTTGGAAACACCAATCAGCCTCCAATACATCATGGAAGGAAACCAGTATACCTGGAGGAAACACTTAAAGCACAGGGAAATCATGCAATACTCGCAAAAACTGACCACAAAATTGAACCTAGATAATTTTAATAACCTTATATTCATACCGAGCAAATCAATTAAAGCAGGTGCATAGCTTGGTTCTGAATACTTACAGTATGAAAAGTACCTTTTTCATACTGTATATATTGCTGTATATTGTTGTACTCTTCAGTAAATTAGAAGCAAAGATACAACAGGTACAAATATTTCGCAGTGCACGTCATGCATGAATAAAGGACTGAATGAGTTTGTTTAGAGAATGCACACTGAACAATAGAAATACAGTGTGTTTCCTAATTAGTGTAAGATCAGTTTAAAGACCAGAAACTTCTTTTCTTTCCTTCTCTTTAGCTAATGTAAGTTCTTGCGGGGAAATATACTTCGGAATTAATTTTCTCTTTGGACATGACCGCATGCCCCGTTGCACTCTCTAACAGACAGCCAAGAGGCCTGTGGCATCCTGCTAAGAAAAAAAAAAATCTTAAAAAAAAAAACAGAAAACGAAAATGAAAGACTTTATAGGGCAGAGATCAAAAATAAGTGCTGCTCTACAACATGCTGAGCCTTGAGGTGAAAAAAATAACAATGATTTCACATTCTTTAATTTTCTGAACAAAATGGACAGCCATTTTCGGGGTCGAATAATTGTTTGAACCGAGGATTTTATCATTAATCCGGGAGGGCTGGCAGATCCGGGGTCACACTGGGGGTTGATTAGGTACGAGACGCACAAAGCTCTGCTCACTCGACGCCGTTGAAAAGAAGCAAGTAATTTAGATTCAGGATTGGTCCGGGGGGCCGCCAAGGCTCGCTCCATTACCAGCCATTTTCAATTTCAGCCACACAATAAACATCAGCCTCGCCTCACTGTGGAAATTAGAACATTTGATAATGCACAGGAGAGAGGTGAGACTCGACAGGATGACACAACCTCATAGACGAAACAGCCTTGAGATTGGCCTTGTGTTTGACTCGCTGTTTTCATAGCATTAGGATTTTTTTTCTTTTCTAAAGTGAAAAGATGCATGTGGCCTTGACTTCATCTTTTAAAACTAAGCAGATAATTGAAAATGAAGCATCTATACATACTTATACATGCACACATACACACACTTATAGTCTCTTATATACATTCTTGTATATCGTATATACAGTACAGACAGTGTAGCCCTAAAGTATAATTTGTGTAATTTGTGAATTGTGACATTTCTTTGAGTTTAAAGCTCTCCATTAGATACCACACACACGCACACACACACATACACACACAGCTATACACAGTACCTAGACAAAGTGGGATGGGGTTAGTACTCTGGTGGAGTTTGGTGTGGGATTACAACAGAGTCTGAGCTTGGAGAGGGCTTTTGGCTAAAGTGCGATTTGGGAGGTTGGTTGTGAATTTAGGGCTGAGGCAGGGTTTGGGGCACGAAAACATTTTGTAAACCTTGTAAGTAGCTGATATTTTATAAGCAAGAATGTATGGCTTTAAGTATTTTTTTGATTGCATTACTATAAACACATTGTAGATTGTGTTGCTCAGCATAAATTATTTTTATTCTCTTTGTATTGCATATGTTTATATTTATAAATCTCAAAAATATTAGCAATAAAAACTGGTAAAACAGCATCTTGAATTGACGAAGGAAGAGAAGAAAAATCCAGACTGGGAATTCACACAAACCACTTTATCAGTGGCGTAAAATCGATAAAGGCAGTGAGGGAGCAATTCCCTGTGGTGTTTTCCACCTCCTGGATCTGACAGGAGAAAAAAGTCTGTCAGTAAATGAATTTTATCAGCATGAAAACAAAGTGACTACCTGAACAAAGTCCATTTTTCAGTGAACACTTCAATTGAGTTCAGTGAGCTGAAAGAAGCCACTCGATCCTTTCCAGTAAATAAGACTGCTGGAAAAATGGACATGCTCACATACACACACACACACACACACACACACACACACACACACACACACACACACACACACAGAAAGAGAGAGAGAGGCTTAACGTGAACTAAGTGCTCTCTGAAATATGAAATAATATCTGATGCTTTAATGCACATAGACACTGAGCCTGAGATCATTTAAAAGCATGAATTATGAACGATACATTTATTTCTAAAATATTGTGTTTTATTTTATCACTTTTTTTCATTATTTACGGTTCTTTTCTTCTTTGATAATGTTAAAGCAACCATTTGCAAGATTTAAAGCCATTGTCCCCTCTAATTTATGCGTCATAAGCAAGAAACCTTAAACCTAAAATTACAAAACCTGGATTTCCCTCCTGGTCATATCAAAGGTGTCTTTTAAAACTATATGATTATTAAAAATGTTTTTTGTTGTTAATCATTACAGATTGCACATTTAAATAAGGAGCTGTTTATCTCAGATTTGTGTAAGGAGTTTCCAGTGTCACTGTAGGGGAAACTGTCAGAAGTAAAGCTGTAACATGACACCTTCAAAACAGAGAAGTTTACCCTATGTGGTTTCTCAGTACCATCACAAGCTGGATTGTGTTTGTTTGTTTGTTTGTTTGTTTGTTTGTTTGTTTGTTTGTTTGTTTGTTTGTTTGTTATGGGCTTTCAAGTCAATCCATTGAAATTTCTTGTGAATAAAGGCATAAAACAAATTGACATTTACAGAAGAGATTAAGCTTAGTGTGTGATAAGACTCTCAATCACAGTAAAACATTTGAATGGTGCAAACACTGTGCAAAGCCCACAGCAATCATTCCCATGAACATTCAGTTAGTGAAATGCCTGATTCTTGAAAATCAAAAGATAAATCTTGCAAGTCATTGACACATGTTTGGGCCATTAATGGAGTTCCTGAGAGGCCAGCATTTCAGGTGTGAAGCAGGCAATATGATCATGACTCAAGGGACTGAGAAAGCTTTCTACCTTTATGATATCCAAGCACTAGTGAAACATGGGAATAAGTGCCTTAGTGTAGGCAGGGGGTTATATATATATATTTTTTTTTTAAAAAGGTAATTCATACTCTATGTGTTGTTTTACAGTAAATATGTAAGTTGATACAGTAGTTGAACTCATTTATTATTTAATATTATGTTGTCCTGTTTCCTTTGTTCTAATGCTGATTATTTTTCACTTATATAAAATGCACTTCACATGGATAACGCTTGTTTATTTCTCTCATCACAGCGTCTTACACGCTTTTGTCTTTGCTTCTTTCATTTTGTCCAAAGACAATTAAAAATTCCTGACTGCTAATACAGTTCATAAAGTGTTGTGGATAACTTAGCAAGCTCAAAGATGTGTTGTGCAAGGTCTTTTACCACAACCTGGTCAATTATCAGCTTGGCAATGTTTACACACACTAATAACAACCTGTCATGCAGAATATACTTTCAAATTTATCATAATTTGATAGTCGGGATTTGATACACAGCCTTGTAGAAGCTAGTTAGCTTTGTAGCTTGGCATAGGCATACATAAAACAATGCAAACTGTTCAACGACATTACAGAACAACTTAGAAGCAATTATTAAGTGTACAAAGTGTGTTTTTAAAATGACATAATGTTATCAGATGTGTTTTCTTGCAAAAAATTGCCCGTAACTGGTTTTGAATGTGCATTTTGGCAGCTAACTGCTCTCTCCTCGGTACTGCAAAGGGGACAGACCCACTTTCAAACAGGCTGCGACTGACAGTTAGTATAATTAATGGTTGTAGAACACCAGGGACTCAGAGTAATACATAGTGTATAGTTAAACATCCCAGTGGTGTTGCTGTCCAATATCACTCTTATGGAATGCTTCTTGTCCAATCAGATCACTCGGTTGGATAATTACAGCTCGCCAAACTCAAGGTCTGGTTGCCGTGATTGTAGATTTGGCCATTATTTTTCATGAATAAAATGAAGCTTGTCATGCCATTTAGAGCATTTGTGGTAAGAATGTAGATTTGGGTTAGTGGACATTAGGACATTGAATGTCATTTACAAATACTTTAAATTATTTTCTGACTCTATCACTATTTTGTCTAGTCTTTTCCTAATGATTTCTCTGCAATTTAGTCCCTTTTATTTCCATAATACCCAAGTGTGTACTCTCAGAATCCCTGAAATTTTCTCCATGGTTTTGTTGATGTCTTGTTTCATCCAGTGATGTTCAGCCTTTCCATGAAGAGCCCAATCTGTCCCTCAAGTGCACCGAAAAAAAGAAAAAAAACACCACCATCATCGTGTTACAGCTTTTGTAATTCCTCTTCCACGTCACTCAGGCCATGTTCCAATCCGCCATCATTATGCTCACGTTTCTTTTCCTCCACACCTGTTAGTATCACACAGATGTGAATCTAGTGAGATGCAAAACAATCCGAGATAGGATTGAAACAATTACGGACAATTTCAGAGGGAAAAAGGCCCATCTGCTGTATGCATTACCTCTATTGAAACAAGGCTTTTGTAGCCTGCCAGCTTCATTTTTTATGAAGGGTCTCATGAAATATGTATATTTTCATAAACTGTCAAGAGTCTGTGTTTGTCCTCCTCTTTAAGGTAAGATGAAGGAGTTAGATTTGGTTTGGTGAAAATCTCCAGAAATTCATCAAATGAAGCACAATTAGTTCATCTCTTGATAGACACTGAGAAGTCACTCTATAGGATGCAGAAGAGTGAGAGCTCCTCCGCCATCAGAGCTGATTACACATTTCAGGCCACGCTAATCATTCCGTTACATGCCAAATCACAACTTAGCACTGAACTGTGAAAAATTATGCATGGATTGGATAAAATAAGATCTGAAGAGATGATATTAAACATGGTAGCTAGATGAATAGTTTTAAAATTATTCCTACAAAAAATATTATCTGCTTACGCGCATACGCAAATATGGTGTGTGCATGTAAAAAAAAAAAAAATCCCATTATAGCAACTGTTAGTATCTAAGCAACTAATTTACATTAAGCTTAGTCAATAAAGGATATCACTTTTTCTTCTGCCGATCCTAGTTTGGTTCTATTTATATTTATAATTACCAATTACTGATCACCATTGTTGCCAACAAACAATCCCTGATCACCACTCTTCTTAAAGAACAATTACTGTTTACCTTTGTTCTCTTCCTGCGATAAATTCTGTAGAAATTAGTACAAATCTACACATCACAATATTCAATACGATCTGTTGCTGAAAAGTTGTTTCACACATTTCTCGGGTTCGATCTGAAGGAATCTGGATCTCTCCATGACATGGCTGCTGGACGGTGGACAATCCGTCATGCAGTCTGAGCAAAGCCTCATGGGAAATGATAGACTTTGCTCTACATCACTGACCCCTTTTTCTTCAATGTCCAGACCTCTTCAGATCGATCTCAGTGCCACACACCTCAATCAGGCCGATAATTAATTTCATATCTCAGACCACAAACATCCTCTTACCGTGGATGTTTAGGTGTTTGTAGCAGTATAATTTAGCTGGAGACACTATCGGCTCAGAGTTTAGCACCTTTGCTAAATTGGATGCATTGATGTGGAAGAAGAGGTTGAGCTTCCTTTCAGAAGCATCTCAAAGCATGAGAGATCAGCAGATTGAGTCTTTTATGGCAGAGCATGTGGGACGGCTATGTATCCATGTGTAACATTAGGTCACAGATACAGAAGCTGTTGATTAGC
This sequence comes from Clarias pachynema, assembly GCA_030014365.1. Classification (NCBI taxonomy): domain Eukaryota; kingdom Metazoa; phylum Chordata; class Actinopteri; order Siluriformes; family Clariidae; genus Clarias; species Clarias pachynema. Next base: position 15,470,480 of record JAQMYL010000007.1, on the reverse strand, counting down.
TGTGTGAATTGATCACCTCTGGGCTTCACTTTTTGAACTCACTGTCAGTTTTATTTTTAATCATATAGTGGACTTCAGATGTAAAGAATCTAGGAAATTCTTCAGTAAGAAATCATTAATAACACTTATAAAACAAATGGTAGGGTTGAGATATTATCTGTGATATTATCCAGTTTTTTGCTAAATCAATATCATGTACATTGTTTGTGAGAAGGTCTTCTTAATACAATAAAGTATTGGAACTAGTTTTACTTGACCATAGTGCAGCATTTGACACTACTGAGCATACTATTCTTCTTGTTAGATAAAAAAAAAATTTGTTGGAGTAAAGGGAATGTGCCTCACATCTTATTTGACTGATTATTATCAGTTTGGAGGTGCAGTGATGATGTCTCTATGTCTCATTACTAAAGAAATGGTTGTGTTCTACATGGTTATGACCACATCACCTGAATTTAATACACACTGCAATCAAATGCTGCGCTAAATCTTATATTTTACAATTGACCTATAAAGTATTAAGTGGTCTCAAAACACATTACCTGAGCTAGTCTGTTACAATCTGCCATGCCTACATTGATCCAAATGTGTAGTCTCTTTGTTGGTACCTTTTAATAGTGACCGTATTATATGTTTAGTGTTATGCACCACTTGGGATGTTTGGATGCTGTTGGACCTGTGTCTCAGATGTTCACTCAGGCTTGTGGCATTCATTCAGTTGAAGTGCCTTGTTACTTTATGTTCCAGGGCACCCTCATGTCTTTGTTACTTTCTGGCTCTCACTTTTAGCTATGCTGTCAAATAGAGTTGCTACTTGCACTCTGTACACAATGAACATTACACTGAACCATTACATGACAGTGAGCATGCCTAATAATATGTGTTTCTCTATTCCTGAGTTCTAGTGATCCTGACCACTTCTGCTCTCCAAACCTGTCTGATCCACCCTGATGCCCTACTTCTGGTTGGAGCTCTGATCACTTGGGAACCACTTGCTGTTGCTGAGTCTTCATCAGTAAACAACTGATAACTTAAACAAAATAGACATCTAACTTTTAATTCAAGATCCAAGATTGAAAGAACTTTATTAATCCCAGAGGGAAATTGTTTATACTTATACTTTGTTACAGTTGCTTACAGTAATTTAGTCTGCTTAAAACTATAATGAATCCTTTGGTTACAGTGTTGCATTTTGACTACATAGCACACAATTATAGAAAGAAAGTATTTACAATTACAGTACAGTATCTGGTGTCACCTACAGTAGATGGGGTTGGTTTCTCGTCATCTCAGTGAGTTTTTCCTGCCACTGTCACCTCCTGCTTTCTCATTAGGGGCAAATTTATGAATTCAAAAATGATCTGGAATCTATTTATGTAAAACTGTATTACAGTATGAATGCTGCATTTTAGCAACCTGTGACTTGCATCTGCATCAAAAGTAGGTGTTGATCTTCCAGTACACTGACAGTATTGCAGTTGCAAATCACAGGTTTATAATGTGCTCGTTATAATAAATTTTTGTTCTATACAGTAATAACAGTATAAGTTCATTCTGGAAATATTTATGGAAAGTTGCTTTGAAACAGTTAGAAGTAAATCTGTAACATTAGATTTTCCAATCTCTTTTTTATGCTGTTCTATGGCTTTTCTGTGACAATTACATGTTTTTGTACTTCAATAGAAAACTATTTGGAGCTTCTACAACATAAGAAAGAACAAGGAAATAACTTGCGCAAATTCCATAAAAATAAAAATAAAAATCTGTCAATCTATAATATTTTTTAATCAGTAAAAAATTGGTTTGGTATATGAGACATAAATCATCTGGTGATATGCTGCTATATATAAAAATGATGTTTTTGTATTGGTATTGCTTTGGTATTGTAACAGCAGCTGTGCTTTATTGCACCACCCCATCACTCAGTGCATACTTTAGCTAGCAATGGCATTACTTCTCTAGTACTAGATATAAACTAGGCTAGCTAAAGTTATAAAGTAACAGTCGCCATAGGAGCGTACTACAAAAATTGTCTTGAACTTTCAGTATATAAATTATTATTAATAATTCACTACATTTTACTGATTTTCTCACATTAAAATAGTTTATACTGCAAAAAGGTACATGATTTGAGACTGAAGTGTCAGGCATACGTTTGCTCTCGCGGCAGCATGAGGAATAATTAAGTATGTTATTTTTTGTGCCAAAACCGTAATTTCCATATTTCATTATTCATGAGCTTCGTTGGCAACGAGTCTCACCCATGCAGGTTACAGTAAGCATCTGCTGCAGCAGATTAAGCTAAGAAAACCCGTCATTATCCACACCCACACGCGCACACACACACACACACACACACACACACACACGTTCATTTCTATGCGTGGCTGCAATGTAGATATTTTTCCCCACCCCCCCATCTGAGTGTATCACATTGAAAGAGCATTAAAGCAGAAGCTTGTGAATATGCGCCATTCATTGCTCATTGTTCACGCCAAGGTAAGTGGAGTAACCTTTCGACTCTAATCACTGCTCCGAGAGCACAGAGAGCGAGAGGAGTGGAGGGAAAAAAAAAACCTAGTGTACAAATCCAGCAGATGCTCCCTTTTGCATGTAAGATAGTGTGTGCAAGGAAGCAAGGCTAATTCTCCCTCTCTCTGTCTTTTTTCTTGAAAATCAAATTAAAGAAGTGCAGCAAGCAAAACATGTAAACTCCTTCATGCTTCTTCATGGCTGTGTTCAAGTGACGCATATCTCTCCACTCTTTTGTGTGAGAGATGTGAGTAAAAAGCACAAAACACACACACACACCCAAATCAGCAATAACACACTTGTCATAGGGATCAGTGTCCTTCTGCCCAATTTCAGGTTCAGACAAGGACTTGTTTGAGCATGCCTATTTCTTTAATGTTCATGTTATAAGCCAATATCAATCATGTACCAATGGAAAATATACAATATGACAAAAAATTATTAATGCTTGTAAATTTTACGTCAGTCCACACATACACTGTTATGTTCTAAATAATCTTTAAGTTCTCAAGTTCTTTTTGAATTATTAAAAATTTATTTACTGCACCCATTCTTCCATTACATACTGTTAAGAAGAAGAAGTGGCAATAAAATTGATGATTGTGACACTTGTATTTTTTCTGTGTGTGTATATAATGTGTGTATAAAATAGTTTAAGAGTGTGACTTCATATTGTATGTTGTATCAAAGACACACCCATCTGCCCCACTCAAAGGCACACCCCCAGTTTCACTTAAAAATTCCCCCGTTTGTATCATTCAAAGACATGCCTAAGTATCCCACTCAAAACCACATCCATCTCTTCAAACATAAGAACACACACTTTTGTCCAACTCATAGATATGACTATAAACAGCTATCCTATTTACAGAAATAATAAAACACCCTTGGGTCACAAATACACACCCATCTGCTTTACCCGAAGATACAGCTAACCCACTCAATTATACCCATCCACCTGTTACATTTAGAGACACACCCACCTGTCCTACTTAAAGACACACCTGTTTTATTAACATATAGACAGAGAGAGCCATTTATTCAAATTCTCATGTAAAAAAAATTTTTTAAAGGATATTTAAAATTATTTACATCTTCAGTTTGTTAGGAACAAAGATTAGAACTTTAAAAATCATCCACACTGGAGATATATAATGGAATATATAAATGTAAAATGATAAATCTGCTCTATTAAGAGTTAACATATTTACTGTAAACAGAGGTCCTGATAGCTATGGCAAAGCCATTGTGTACATATTTGTTTTAGCTGCAACCTAATGTCTTAGGTTCATGAGCCATTATAATTTTAAACACTGTTTTAACAATAATTGTATTAAAA
>JAQMYL010000007.1:15434814-15456959 GCA_030014365.1 Clarias pachynema | reverse complement strand
CGGGATATATCATATAACCGATTATTGGCCTGCACCCAATCCAGGACAACCTCCCTTTCAGAAATGTAAATAAAAGATAAGAGCTGTCACATTAGAACCACCAAATTTCCTTCACTTCTCTTCAACACAAACACACAAAGTGTCTGTAATTCAGTGACAGCTTTAAAACGCCGACATAATATGTGTAGATTTCTGTCAAAATGTCATTTTGTCAAAAGGGGAGAGAAAAAAACATATGTGTGTATGTTTCGGTGCAAACACAGCAGCAGGGTGTATGCGGATGTGTGTGTGAAACAGTAGCCAGCTAAAATAAGGCCTTTTTTTATTCGGCTCAGAGATAAGAGATGGAAATTGCCACTGGAGAAAATGAGGGTTATTCAGCACTCCGATAAGCACCTATTTGCTTTTGGTCATAGTGCCTTCTCACACTTTATAAATCATCATTTAATTACGCAGACGAGCGGCTGATTGTCGGCCTGGCCAGCCCGCCAGCACACAGCCGCGCACAAAGAGGGAAATTATACGTGTCCTTGGCATTTCAATCATCATCGCTAATGCATTAGCGTTCAATTACATCAGACACTTTCAGCAAGTGCAAAAAAAAAATCTAAAGACAAAAAAAGGGAGTGAAGAGGGAAAAGAGGAGGGGGGATATACGTTGTGATCTAGACAAGCTACAGTGGAAATGATCAGGTTGTACCACTGGAACATATTTTTCTTCCCATTATCCAAGGGAGGAGTTTAAATGTACTAAATAAATTTTATATTCTGCTATTCTATATCTTGACATTTTTCTCTCATATAACTGTGATGTTAAATAGAATACTGTTATAAATTATATTATATAGTGGGTTTTTTTGTTTTTTTTAGCACTGGAATAATCAATATTATTTTACATATTCTGGTGTTACTACATGTGATAATATATTATATATTTATTATATCTTAATTACATTGTTGTTATTTTTATTATTAGCATTATTTGTATATGACATTTCATGATTCATGATATTCTGTTCTCACACAGTCATGTAGTTATTTTGCAGTTAATAATAAATATTATTTTTGGAGTGTGTAAAAAATTAGAGAACTAAATAAAATAAAATAAATAAATAAATAAATAAATAAGAGGGAAATAAAAAAAAGTTTAAAAATGAACTTATTTATAAATAGACAGACAAAAAAATAATTCTCATGTTTTCTGGTAAGGTTTTTGCTACTAATTCACAACATATATTTGTTATAACTGCTATTCTGTAACATTGACTCTTCTTTAAATTGATAATTTGATAAATGTTTATTTTTTTTATAAAATATATCATGATATGCTCTAAATATCATCTAATTAAAGATATACAGATAAACACCAAGAATATAATTAACTTATGCCACACATATATATGACGAACAAACAATACATTTCAAACAAACAAAATTGTTTATGTTATGCTATATTAAAAGCTTACAAAATAATTTACAAATAGCTTTAAGACAAAGAGATATCCAATAACCACTCCATCAACTTCTGACTATAGATGCAGTATATCTCCTCCACATTTATTCCACCACATACAGTTCACACACACAAGTGCACGTCTAAGGTAATCACAGCATCATTTATCAGATTTACTCATTTTTAATCTCTTCTGTGTTGTAGAAGAGCCTGGTGTATATCTCCTCTTGAGCTATATGTTCACTCAAAGAGGAGATGCTAGTGTTTTGATGCCATCTATTGGAGTAAATGCTCATCTTATCCTAGAGACACACACACACACACATGCATCTCACATACATTTTAAAATCATTATTTTATATATGATACACACACAAACACACACATACACACACACACACACACACACATACACATACACATACACATACAGCAAGATTCAACAATCAGTTTCATTACGATATTATCGCATTTGAAAATGTGGAAAAGTAGGATTATTAAACTTTTGTCCATGAGGTTTCTTTAATTTTGTGGTATTTTAAATATAATTTAGATTTGAGTCCCTCTTCATAAAAACACCTGAAAATTTGCTTTTGGATATTAAAAATGAAAAATATGATATTAAGATTTAAAATGATTTAATAAATGTTACACTGTGTATAATGCACAATGATAAAATGTGATGATATATGATATGATATATAATATAATATGATAAGATTCAATATCATATGATAAAATATGATGTATTATGATATGTTAAGATACAATTTGATACAATAAAATAGAGTATGGTTCAATATTTTCTGATACAGTACAATATAATGCAATATAGTATGACACAATATGTCATGATAAATGCAATATGATACAATTTAGCACATGTCATACTGTCACACCACTAATTTGTATATATAATACAAAAATACCTTTACTTAAATTTAACCTGTTGACTTGTTGATGTCTGCAGTCTGATTGCGCAGAAGGTTTTGATTCATTTTCCATAACAGCAACACTGATTGTTACACAGCTATACAGTAGGTTTATATTAATGCACTTGTTCTAATACGTAATTTTTCTTATAGTAGCAGCAGCTAATGCTCTAGGACAGAAAACCCTGTGTAACAATTGATTCTGTGACATTTTCCTGTAAGAAGATGTTGATTTAACATTTAAGGAAGGAGTCTCTAGTGTAAGCACTTTGTAATTGTCAGAGGTAAAGGAGTAAAGAAATTCATATTTTTCAAATATGCCAATGGACAAGATGTAGGTGTCATTTTACAAAAAAAATTTCCCACTTTGATTGTACAATGTATGCTGAAGAGTATGCGATGTATACTACTTTTATTTTCCCTTCTCTTCCAAAATTGGAAATATTTTGGAAATAATAAAATAGCATACCTGAGTGAATAATCTGCCTCGTTTACAAAGTATATTTCATGTGCACCTTCCCAGTGAATGCTGATATGTTATAGATGTGTCAGTGAAAGAATGTATAATCACCTGACATGAATCTCACTGATAGACTGCATGTATCTGGTCTGGGCTTGAAAGAATTCAGCCATGCTTCTGATTTCACACCATTCTATGTCCTTTTTTTATGACCACTGGTGGAGCTGTTGTGCTTGCTTCCCCAAAAATCCTAATTATTCTGATTTTCAACATTTTTAACAGAAAATAATCTGAAATAATGTAAAAAGCAAAACATTATATATTTCAAAGTTGGGAGCGGAACTTAGCCCTGCTTGAACATTTACACTATTTATACTAGCTATATCTCTGGTTAAATGTCTTGTAATACTACTCTATCACTAGAAAAAGGCAACTACAACAACAACAATAATAATAATAATAATAATAATAATAATAATAATAACTGACAGTAAACACTAAATTAATCATGATTTATACCCTAAATATACTCGACTTGTGCAAAAGAGTTAAATGGTGCTTGATACATCTGCAGGATTTCCATAAACAATATCATATATCAGTATTTTTAGAGCTTTATAAACTTCCCTTTGCTCTGTGGCTTCAATTTTCCATTTTAAGGCTGTTTTCTCTCACCAAGCAGTTTTAAGCCCTTTTCTCTCACTGAGTGTTTTCAACCAATTCATCTCAGCACTCTTCCATATCAGAGATTGGAAAGCACCAACTACAAATGAACCCATGGCCTTTGTAAGGGATAAAAAAAAAAATAAAAAAAAAACGTTTCATTTTCAGTCACATGTATGTGCTAGGACGGGCAAACAAACACCCTGATCATCCACTTTCTGAATAAAGCCATCAGCGTATTTGGCCCTGGCCTTCACCACCGCTCTCGCTCTTCAGTTCTCTCATTGCTATTTCAAGGCCATGTTTCTGTGTGGTTGTGTAGAGTCTGTCCTTTGATTGACATCAAGATTTTTTTTTCTTACAAACCAAGCGCAGCCTGAGCCTTACACAGCATACACTTCTGTGTAGAGTGAATTTAGTTTGTCATTTATTTATGTGGTATGAACGATGGTGTAACTGAAGCTATGTGTAGTAGCCCCTGCCCATCACCCTCACCCTGCCCTTTAACCTTCACACTGAAATTTAACCCAGCACGCTGAGCAATGTTCTTTTTTACTCTATATGTGGGAAAAATCGGGTTTGCCAGCATAACTCAATTTTTTGCAGAAATGAATATGTTCACCTAATCAATGTGTTTAGCCATTCAGATAAGAGTAGGACTACAACTCACTTTTAAACTTCACATGGTGGAGCTTCTCATGTATATGACATAACATAATAGAAAACCTTAAGAAAAGTTTAAATCTCATGAAACTCAATATTATGTCATATGGTCATACAAAAAATTACTGGTGCATGTTGTATGATTGAGAAGATTCTCTGTAGAATTTTACAAAAGATCCAGAAAGGTTTGCAAATTAGAAAAGTTTTAACTATGTATGAATAATTATCTACTGTATATGATGGGCCCCTGGAATCTATTATACAAGTGTACAGTTAACTTTTTTTCCTCTAAATACACAATTCATTGTTGTGTTTCAACTTTTATATAGCTACTGGAAAACCTGCTTCTTTTGTTCTTTCTACCCTCTGTTTTCTGATTGGCTAGGAAAATTCACTAACCCAAATTGACCTTCAGTGGCAGTTCATTTAAAGCTACAGACACTGAAATGGCACGTTCGAATACACAATATGTTAGCCAAACATTAGATACCATAAAACAAGAAAAATGCTATCGATGCCTAAAAAACGTCAGTCTATTAACCACTTAATTTGTATTTAACCCAATGCTAACATGGTTGCAAGAAAACCTGGCTATCAGTAATGCTAACTAGACAGCTAAATTTAATCTGTCCAGGTTAGCTATGGTGCTAAATTTTAAGTTTTGTGCGTATAGAGAACAGGCAAGAAATTATGTCATATGAAGAACAACTGCAATTTGATAACTTTTGACTTCTAAAGTCCTCTAGAACAACAATTGTCTTTCTTATTTTGAACAAATCTGAATGTCATATGGTACATCTCCTTCTATGAATAGGATGTTTTAAATATGTGCACTAGAATTTCCCTCTAAATGCATCTTATATTTATGCTCACACCCCTGGAAAAAATCTCCATCATTTTAAAGATCCCTCTCGATCTGTCCAAGCCAAAAGCCACTCAGAAGTAAAGTGAAGGACTCTCGATAATATTGAGACACGTTCCAGCTCGGCTGATATCTCTCACCCGTCTGCTCTCATTGTGCTCCTGTCACCAGCTGTGCAGATTTATGACACACAATTACCACGTCTGCAGTTGCCACCTCATAATCGCGGCTATTATTTAACGATTGCAGCGATAAATTGACTCTTGCTGCTGTTTATCAGCCACCGGCTCTATTTTTTTTCCCTCTGACATGTCGTCTGCTCACAGCAGGATTCCTCTTAATGGTCGGAAACTGCAACCTCTGGAGAGGAAAAACCTCCAAACATTACAGAAAAAAAGCAAAAGCAGACAATTATCAAGGACCAATGCTTTTCTGCGCTGTGCTTCTGCTTGCGGGCTTCCTGATCGCTAAGTCACATCAATCATAAAATGCGGTAGTGGGCATTAATCATTGTTTTAGATGGAAAATTGCATTGGGACGTTCATATGATGCACTTTTAATTCAAATATAGGAAAAGGTCACAGAAGAAGAAGAATGATATTGTCATCAATGCTTTTTTCAGTAACACTTTATATTAAGTTCCCTACTGAATAAATGTATAGCAATATTTAAAGCTACACCATAGTGCTGTTAAATGCTTGATTCTTGCTGGTCAAGAGGCATTTATTAATTTTAACCTACAATGCAAATATTCAGTAAAGAATAAAATTATTTAGGACAAGCTATTATCAGAAAAAGATCCATAACACGGTGATACTGTTACCACCTCATGTTTTTTCCTCCATTCATCAATTAGCAAATTAATCATTTTTAATATGTATAGACTATCCAGATTATAAAATGGATAGATATTTATCTATCTATAGTAATATTTATTGTTGTGAAATACCCACAATAGAAGTTATCTCCTGTTTTCAGTTACATTATGGCAGCTATAAACAGTTGATCTGTGATTTGCAGATGCACTCATATCTGACTTACAGAAAATAAATGAACACCTTCTGGGCAATCACACATGAACAGGAAATAACTTGTTTTTTGGATGTTCTTTGCCATGAATCATAACCATGAATGGATAAAAAAAAAAAATGTGTTGTTCTAAAATTTAATGATGAAAATAATTATAGTAACTGCTGAGGTAGCTAAATAAAAACAGAACAGAAATAGAACAGAACATGTTGTGTTGTTATAGATAAATAATCTTTACACTAAGTGAAATACATTTTAGAGTTTAAGTGGAGGATTTTGAACAAGTGTATATTTTGCATAAAGCACAAACAAAACAAAGAGTGATTTTTAATCACTCACACATAAATCTTCTTAAAACAAAAATTGGCAAAAAAAACAATGGATGAAAAAAAACCAAACAAACAAGCTAACAAACAAATATATAAAATGTGTATTTTAATATATTAACACAATAATAAATAGATTTCACTAAAAAAAAGACTGATAATACCTACATTAAAAAAGAGAGAAATATATAAATATTTAATATTTAGTTTCCTTAATAAATAAAAATGCAGTAAATGCAGCTCAAAAACAAACAAAAAATGTTTATGATTTGTCATAATATCCTCTTCATAAATCATTTCATTACATTATTCAAGTTAAAATATTCTTGTAATTATGTTAACAATTCTGTTTAGCTAATGAGCTGATATTTATTCCAAATATCAATTTATTATAATTTAATTTTTTCATTTTAGTCATATAACACCAATTAATTAATATGATAATATGATAATATGCTATATTTGATCATGGGTGGTTTGTTGTAAATATCATTGCCATGTATGTCAATTATGATGACATAAGCTGAACTATCAGCTTAAAGCTTTAATTATGAATCTGTGTCATGTATAAATTCTTTATTTAGACAGAAATCTCATCAATGCTTCTAATTACTGTTCTCCAGGAGCAAATACTAAACACACACTGCTCCGAAGAAATGGTTTGTTCAAAATTCTTTGTCATTTCTGGATTTAAGTGAAGTAATTGTCACAAGTGCATTTCTTGAGATATTAGTCTTACAACATGCATTAACTAGCTCAGGTGTGAGCCATCGACCCTGAAAATGACCAAGAACCATTTTATGACACTTTGGGTTGCCAGATATATACCTACGGTCAAGTAATCATCTTAAAAACACACTTTTCACTCCTTTATATTTACTTAATTATATTGTATAGGTTCCACAAACTTGTACCTTTGTGTGACCTATGAAGGTGTGCTCTGGTGTCTAACACCAAGATGTTAGCAGCTGATTCCTTAAGTCCTGTAAGGTGGGGTGCGAGGTGGGGTCTTCATAGATTTTAATTGTTTCTCCAGCACATGCCACAAATCCTCGATTGGATTGAGATCTGGAAACTTTGGAAGCCAAGACAGCATCTTTGATGCTTTGTCCTGTTCCTCAAACCATTTTGTCCTATTCGTCAAACCAACAATCAGGAGATCACTTCCATTAGGGAATACTGTTGCCAAGAAGAAGTGTATTTGGCTTTCAACAATGTTTATGTATTTGGTATGTGCCAAATTAGCATCCACATAAATACCAGGATGCAAAGTTTTCCATTGCCCAAACTCTCACACTGCCACAGCCAGCTTGCCTTTTTCCCAAAGTGCATTCTGGTGCCATCTCTTCCCCATATAAGCAATCAGACCAGAATTGACCAGGTCACCTACTTCCATTGCTCCATGGTCCAGTTTTGACACATTTCTACCAAGGAGTATGCATCAATGAACCCAGAGTGTTCATAACCCTGACACCAGTTCACCAGTTGTCTTTTCTTGGAGCAGTTTGGTAGGTACTAATCACTGCATACCATGCAGGAACATGTCGCAAGACCAGCCATACTGTACCCTCTAGCCCAGTTCTCTAAAAATTCCAATTTATCCCTTGTCTAAGTTCCTTAGATAATTATACTTGCCCAATTTTTCCTGCAACAACTTGAACAAAAAGAAGTGACTGCTCTCTAACTGCCTAGTATATTGAACCCCTTTACAGGTGCCATTAAAACAAACTAATCAATGTTATTCATTTCACCTGTGTGTGCATTTTGTGTGCATATGGTTATAAATCAAGTCTTTACAATTTTATTTGTACTCCATATTATGTTATATAGTTTTATAATTTCTGCTGTTATAAATAATATACAAAATATTACAGAAAAATGAAATATATATATATATTTAAAGTAAAGTAAAATGACAAAAGCAAGAGGAAGCAGAGGAAAGGAGGGAGAAGCAGAGGTAAGCCAGGGTGCGCAGGAGGCAGGAAGCAGGAGAAAGAAGGTGGACGCATGGGGAAGCAGGATTTAGGGATGCAGGAGGACACACACGGAAGGAGGAAGCATGGGAAAGCAGGTAGAAGAAAGGATGTGAGGGAAGAAGGAGGAAGCTGAGGCAAGCAGGAGGTACCTTGGAGGGCACAAGGGGAAACATAAAAAAGCAGGAGGAAAAAGAAGGAAGCTTTCATTAGTGGCATATGCTCCTCGGCTCAGCAGGCTGTAATGGGCAGCTGACGTTTTACCCTTTTCCACTTCAAACCCTCCCCTCGCTTTAACACTCCATTAAACTGCCCCTGAGGGGAACTTCACACACATGCAGCATAATTGGAGCAAATTTGTCCCGTAACCCTGTGCTAGGGGTGAACCTAGGGAGAACAACAACTACAATGGTATGTATGCTGTGAACAGGACATGATGCTGATTTATTAACATTTTATTACTGAGTAATTACAGGTTAATAGCAGTTTAATGGACAAGATGAGGAATCAAATAAATTTTCCTACAAATATAATTTCCTACTGATAAACAAAATGGTTAATGTGTTTAAATGAAATAATTATTAGACAAATGTTTACATAATAAAATATTAATATACTAAAATAATTGTTTAATTAATGTAAATAAATAATGTATTAAAAAATTATTAAACTCAGTAATTGATATAAAACTATTTGCAATTGTAAAAACTAATATAATTATCATTTTAAAAATAGTAACATGCTCTTATCTCTGAAATACTGAAGGATAACCTGTTCAGTATTTATGCAAAAGTTAAAATTATATGATGAAACAACAACAACAATAATAATAATAATAATAATAATAATAATAATAGGTTTTAAAGGGTCAGTGGATAAAAGTGTAGAGCTGATCAGGTGGGAAAAAAATGCTGAATATGAATAAAATCACTGCAGGCTGCATTTCTGTGACCAGTGCTAGGGGGTGACAGAGAGGCGACTGATTAACTATTCTATTCAAATCCAAATTGAATTTACGTACACTTCCCTTGTTTTTTGTTCCAGTGCAAATTTTGACATTTCTACAAACCAAGTGAGAAATCGATTCATTTGAATATTTCTCTTTCTGTGAGTCGATTGTTAGTGAAGCCTGAAGCGTGAAACTCTCTCTCTCTCTCTCTCTCTCTCTCTCTCAGTAAATAAAGCACAAAACTTTGGCAGGAAGCTTTTTAAAAAGGTAATTCATGCATGTAAATAAAGTGTGTGTGCATTTGCATGCTATTGTTTGGCTCGAGAAAAGAAAAACTCAACAGGTTTGTACTCAATAAAATGAATCATCTGTCAATCATCAACATGCAAATGTCACTTCTTTATACTAACTTTTCATTATGGGAAAGTTTTTAAATGACAGCTGCCAAGATTATATCAGTTCTCCCACATCGCAGAGAGAAAAGTGATGAATGCTGCAATTTTTAGTAATCACATGTTTAGAAGCCGAATTTAAACCAGTGTCAGTCCTCATTGGCTCATTTTGGTGACTTGTTGGCGAAAGTTTGGGACTCAACATGCTAACTCTAGACAGTGCTAAATTAAATTACAGACAATAAAAAATGTTTAACAGGTTTTTGTTTGTATATGATATATTGTTTTACATATAAATTATACATGTTAAGTGCTATTTTCCAGCTTAAACTGAGAGTTTAAGTAGAAGAAGCAGAGCAAGACACAGAAGAGTGATACATGGGGAAGTCATTTCCGTGGCAGTTCACTGTTGCAAGAATCTCAGGGGAAAACACACACACACACACACACACACACACGCGCGCACTCACCTTTTAGAGAGCGTTCCACTTGAACCGGGTGAAGAAAACGCAAAAGACCTCTCTCCTTATCCTTCTCATCCTCTTCATTCACCAGCAGACGTTAGATGCGAGCCAAGCTGAGATCTCCCATGATCCAACAAACTTCCATCATTATCATCATCAACATCTAGATCCATCCTGGAGCAGAGCATTAAGCATAGCATCCTTCTTCTTCTTCTTCTCCTTCTTGTTCTTGTTGTTCTTCCTCTACTCCCGACCGTGCTGCGTGAAAGCCCGTCTCATGCGTGTTCTCTCGTTGCAAAACAAACACGCACGTCAACGTCTTTTTCAGCGGCATAACCCCGCGAGTCAGGCCTGTCTCTGAAATGCTTTTCTGCCCCACAACACAGACGGCTTTCATTATCTTCTCACTCGCAGCAAGGCCTAGCTTTAAAAGCTACTGATTTCTTTTTTTTTTCCTTTTAGCCTCCTACACAAAAGAAGGGCATTTTGTAAATTACTTGCTCGTTTCAGACCAACAAAAGGTACTTTCATTGAAACTCGTTCCGTCCCCCACCACCATCACCACCCCCAGCACCACCACCATCACCACCACCACCTCCTCCTCCTCTTTTCTCCATTTGATTTTGTTCAAATTTGATTACAAGGATTGAAAAAGAAAAAGAAAGAGGAGGAAATAAAAAAACAGATGGCATCCTCATTCAGCGCCCTGAATGGTTTTTATCTGGGTGCCTATTTAAACTGTGGCAATCCACAAGCATTTCAGCTGGCTACAGAGAGAGAGAGAGAGAGAGAGAGAGAGAGAGAGAGAGAGAGAGAGAGAGATGGAAAAAGAACTTGACAAAAATTATTGGTTTGCCATTTCTCATAGAACTGGCACGAAAAGAAAAGGCTTTCTCTTACTGCTTCTCTCTCTCTCACTCTCTCTCTCTCTCTCTCTACATCCTCCTTTTATTTTTTCCTCCATATCGCCTGCCTGGATCAAAATAATAGAGATTAGGTATTTCATTAGAAATTATAGCTGGATATAGAGCAAGCTGTCATATTAATAGCAACCTGCCCGTAGCCCTTCAGCATGCGCTATTCACCTAGACAAAAGACGCAAAGCGGGGGCTGCATATCGAACCTCTGATTCAGGCCTGATCAATTTTCTGTCATTCAGAGAAACGCAGGGCTGATTTTTAACAAAGAGGTTTGCACAGGACAGATGACCGGCCTTCCAGGAGACAGACGCCTCCTCCTCCACCACCTCAACATGAAAAAGTGCTCCAACTAAACTCGAAGCATTCTTTCAAGAGAGAAAGGACAAGAGACATGGGCTATAATTCCCTCTGTATGGCCCAATGGGCATTTCAGCATGCACTTGTTTTTCAGCTGGAGATAATTACAGGCTGAAAGAAAAGGAGTAGGGAACAAGCTGAGCTGCATTATTCCTTGGCTCGCTGTAAACAGTTTGGATGATGAATCAAGGACCAACCCGGATGCGGGACACGAAAAGTGTTCTAGGGCATTTAATCGAAATGTCCACTAGAGCTGTAACTGCATGTGTTATTTCAGATAACGTGTTCTAACCAGTGTTCTAACTTTTATTTTTATTTTTTTTAGAAAGGAAAAGGTTATCAGGATGTCTGGGTAAGATTCAAGGTCTGAGATCCTCTGTGGAACAATCATCACATCCGCTCTAGCTTCAGCTGCCTTGAACTTCTTTTCCCAATAGTCCTCCCAGAATATAACAAATCACGTGACCCTATCACACACCCTCCTGATCACTCTCACCAGTTTCTTTCACCTTGATTTCCCTATTTGGTGTCCCTATTTAAGTGTCCCATGTTTTAGTGTTTAGTTGCCATGCTTCAGTTGTGTGCTTGCTATGAGATGTCCCTAACTCCTGTTTTAATCTATATATGATTCTTGTTTTAACTTTTGTTTTGCTTGTCTTTTGTTGAATAAAAAAATGCCGGAACTCGCATTACTAACTGTCAACACTAAAATGGTTGGACGAGTCGGAGGTTTTAACTTTCATGCTGGTAAGCCTTCAGATCGAAAGCTGACCAAGCAAAGAACAGGTTTATTAAGGTTAACGATATGTGTGGTGTTGAGTGATTTATTTACAGTATTCGCTCATTCATCCTGGTTGGGGATTGCGCTACTTAAATTAGGATAATAGTTTATTACCAGAACTGTTTAATCATGTCAAGTTCAAGTTGGCTTTTATTGTCATTTCAACCATATACAGTTTAGCACACGGTGAAATGAAACAACGTTCCGCCAGGACCAAGGTGTTACATACAACATAAATTAACAACATAAATTAAGAAAACTAACCAACTAACTGCTAATGAAATGCAGTTAGCATCTAACTGGAAGTGTATAAGTACACTATACTGTAATAACCCTATTTATAATAAATGACAATGTTACGGGTTCATATGAACAAGGGAGAGAGTGATTAATGTACAGAAGGTGCAGTAGGTATTAAGGATATGGTATATATGGCAAAATACAAAATAACTTGCCAATATTGTGCAGTTGTGCATTTATGAAATGGAGTTATTTTGTGGGTGTAATTTAGGTGTATCCAATTCCTCCCCTTCAATAGGGTGCTCCCACATTAAGGCTACTACAGTACCAGTCAGATAGTGCTGAAGACTATCATGTGTTTCATCCAAACCACGTGACACCAGCCGACCGCATCTTTTTGAACTGCTCGCTCAGGCACTGTTGGGGGCGGCGTAACACACTTGGAGGACAGCGCTATCCACTCCTTCTGCTTGCGTGAACTCACAGATGCCTACAATTGGCTGTAGAGTCGTGATTGATGTGAGAGCACTATGTGCCTCCAATCCCTCCCCACTTGGCCAATCAACTCTCTCCAGACTCCTAGCTGCGAGAGGCTACAGCATCACCCGGGAATCGAACCAGTGACCTCTGAATGATAGGACGAGCACTGCTCTACCACCTTAACATAATCATAATCAGTCATGTGCAGTTGAGCAGATGAAATACACATATTGTTACATGTGGTTAACAGCGTTTTCCATTTATGTTAAGTGTTAACAGGATTTTTTTTTTTGAAATTTTGTGCACCTGCAAACTCTTGCAGGCTTGAAAGATGTTGCCAAGTGAGGCTACAATTCTAGAGATACTGTATTTATTGTAATATTGTGCAGTACCGTGCTGCGATGGTACAAGCTGTAAACATTCGAAGAAAGCCATCATCTTTTAAAGCTTCCACTACTCTACATAGCTAAATCTTGAATGGGAGACAGACTAGGCAAGCTAATCAATGTCTTGTTTTAAAATTATGCATGGCTATGAGGAGTGTCATCACATCCGAATTTGTCTACACGGATTCTAAGCAGGGTGCATGTAAATATGAATAAATATTTACGTGATGCTCAACAATGCTCAACAATGTATCTTTTTCAGGCTGCAATCTAAACACTGTTACCTGTTGACATTTATTAAATATAATAAATAATTATATATAATAATGCTTCATCCTAAATTGTCAAGCACAATGTCTGGGTAAGCCTGACACTCTATCTAGCAAGACAAAGACAGTCCAAAGAGAGTTGCACACTGCAATAATCTGTAATTGCTGGCGTTTAACTGTAAAATATTTATTTACTAGACTCACATTTCCTTTTTTATTTTCTTGAAGGAAAATAAAACTTCATCATCTCCAAATGTGTTCACTAACAGTTGCTTTGACATAAGGGGGAGGAGCTTGTTTATTTTGCGGTATGTGTAGTGTAATGTGTAGTGAGCTATAGGAAGGTCAAGCAATGAGGACTAAGGCCAAGTTTAACGATATGGATAAGAATTAAGATCCATATATTTAGATATGGAAATATAGATATGAATACAAATATAGACACAAATATGTATTGTAACGGGTTCGACCCGACCCCTTTATGGCGGCACCATAAAGCACGGACACGAGGCGAGGTCTTACGGAGAAAAAGGTAATTTATTTAGGTAAATGAGGACGGAAAGGGTTAAAGGAGGGAGAATGGGAAGATAGGGAAGGAAGGTTGTGCACGTTCAGGTCTGGTGGGCAGTGCCCCGCTGGCATGCGGGCACAGGCTGGTGAGCGGTGGGCAGCAGGCAGAGTAATACCACTTAGTCGCACGCACACCACTTAGTAAAGTCCAGTCTCCCAACAGACCCCGCGCTACACTCCCCGCTGTGTTTTATAGCGCGAGGAGAAGCCCGGGATCATTAGCAGCAATGACTCACCAGTCGTGCCTAATTCCGCGTCCCCGCTCCTTCGCACACCTGCAGATAGGGGAGGCCATGTATTTAGTGAGCGAGGAGCGATATTGATTTGGGCACATGCCCATCACAGGCTCTAAATACAGGTACCGAAACATACAGTATAATGCTATGAATACAGGAACAGATACAGATAAGAGGAATTTGTCTTTAATTAATACCCCTGATGTCAGTACACTTGGCTTGGATTGACCTTGACAGCGAATACATACAAATATTTTTATAATCTTAAACCTTTTTAGACATTGTGCTCTTTATAATGAACATCACATTATGGAAATTCTCCTTATAATCAAGTACAAAAATTAAAGGAAAGTTTACTGATACACAGTCAACACTGAGACCTTGGTCACATACATAGTCACAATTGGAATAATTGTAAAAAGAAGCATGGAGGGAGATCAGGCATTTCTTTAGGTATGCATTACAATGTATGAAGATCTACTACAACAAAAATCTTGCAAAAGAAAAAGATTGAAGGACTAAGTGGTGAAAACAGTTACCTTTTAATATTCAAGCATTAGGAATGAGTTTTTGATAATAAATTAGGTTGTTCTTTCAGATGCTCCCATTGCACCAAATAATTTTGTTTATGTTTTTGGTAAAGGTTTTTTACCGGTGCCCTTCCTGATGCAACCCTCTTATTTTTAGTTAGACTTGGACCATCACTGGGATTGTCCTGCTGCCCCTGTGGCCATGTAAGTGCACTGCATGAGAATCAAAGCCTGGCTTTAAATGCAGAATAAACTTATTCTTGATGGTACCTGCCTGCACTGTTTTCTAACAAATTTAGACCTTCCAAAATATAAACAAATTTGTAAATTAAAGCATAGTGAATATGTTCAAAATAAATCATTCACTGAATGTCATTCTCTGTGTATTCCCATGTTAATGTATGTGACCTTTCTTACTTTGTCCTGCAGGTTATGCATTTGCTTGAGTTGCTCGGTGATGGAGTATATTTCCTTGGTGGTTTAGTGTGATCATCTCTGAACTAAAGACAATAGGATTCAAAGGACATCAAATTCAACTCCTGTCATGCACAGTAGATTCCAGCTTATCGTCCATGTGGGAGCATGAGAGCAAACATAATAATAATGCTTCTATGAGAAATTGTTTATGACATGATTCGTGGTGGTGTGCATTATAAATGAAAAACAGTCATGGTTATTTGCACTACACCACCAGTTCTCTTTCCTAAAAAGATTATCTAGGGTTAGGCACATCTTGCCAGACCATGCTTCCTCAAAAACAATCTTCAAAATCACAGGATGCACAGCAGTGTTTGTTAGCTTTGTCATATTCAGTGTAGTTCTGACTTTGTTAAATCCGTGAAACAAAAGTCACATAGTGGGACCAGTCCAGAAATTCAGGGATATTAAAAGTAATTTAGTGTGTACTGGACTTTGAGACTTTTGAATATGCTCCCCATTTCTCTTTAAATATTCTGTATTCATTGTCAACTTTTGATGTGAACAATTCTCTTTTGGATATCGCTAATATTTTGAAGCTGGCCTCTTGAGCTTCCTATGCTACATAATCTATATTAATTTATGTGACTGCATAAACAGAGCAAAAGCTGTGATTTATTTAAAGACTACATTGATCACCCCTGCTACCACATTTTTTATATAAAATGTCTGGCAGTCTGATTCTATGAAATATGATTCTGGATCCACATTTGGAATGCAGTCTATTAGATAACAAGTACCAATTAAAGGCTTAATTTGAAGTGAGATTTCATAATCTCATAAAAATAAAGACACAGCATTATTATTTTTTTAAAACTATAGTGGCAATGTTGAATAGTGTTAACCCATATCAAATACAAAAATACAATATTAATATTTGTATTACATTTTATTGTAATGGATATGTACTGTATATGATACGATAAAATGACACAAGGGATAAACCTTTGTATTCATGGGTTACAGCTTTAGAGCCCTTAGAACATCCTACAAATGCATATTTGTCTTTGTGATCAAAGAAGAATGAAAATCAGGTCTGAAGTGGTTAACATTACATCAGACCTTGATACAGCTTAAATACATTCAAAGACAAAGTTAGCGAGTCGTCTCTCATGTCTGAATGAAGCCCTGATTTGATGGAGCTCATTACAGCTCAGGCTGCGCAGACGTGGAAAAAAAAAAAACCTAAACACACTAAGCAGATGTGGCAAATCTAATTTAATGTCTATAATCATGGACCTCTGCCTTAGTTGCGCTATTTATAAAGTGAACGGGTAAAGGTTAAATGTGCCTGGCGGCAATCCAGGAAGCATTTTACATCCTGATGTGCGCCAGTTCAGAAAAAGAGAGAAAGCCAATAAATGGAGAATGCATTTTTTGCCGGCAAGAAATAAAGATTTGTGTCATTTGTAGCGTCTTAAATGAGAATTAAATGAAAACTAAAAACATTCATTTATAGATATGAAAGCATGCAATTTAGGAACTATACTAAAAAATAACTGAAACATTGGGTATGTACTGTATATACAATTCAGAATTTCCTTCCACAGCTCCAGGGTCTTTGGACCTGAACATGTTGCCTTCTGGTTCTTATGCCAAGGAAAAAGTGCTTACTAAATTGTGATGTCACAAGCAACATGTTTTAAATCATTTCCCTGTATAAAACCTTTTAACATGTTAGCAAGAGAAAATATCATGAATGCACTGTATGTTTATTAAACCACTGTTTTTGTATTATTACTCCTTTTTAAATTTGAACAGTCTATATATTCTATTGGCAAGTCATTTTACAGTATATTTTAAACATTTAGTTTTACAAAATGGTCTGCCATTATAATAAAAAATGTAATGCTATAAATAAAGAAACATACATAAGAACAACAATAATAATAGATCAACGTTTTTTTTTTTAAGTAGGATGCTTAACAGCCAGGGAAAAGATTTCCCTTGTTAACAACCTTTCCCCCTCTCTCTGAAATGAATCCTCATGTAACAGTGGATCCCTCAGGCTAATGCACTGGAAACACTTTGTTCTTTACCCAAGATAAACTTTCATATAGTGATGTGTTGCTAATCAATAATTTGAGCTCCTGGGAAAAGTGCTACCACACCTTAAATGTTACCAGGAACTTTGATCATGAAAAAATAATAAAGTGTATAATATATAAGCTGATATTTAAAAGTGCCAGTTTTTATGTTACCATAGTGACTGTTAATGCTCCAGCTAAATTATCCCTCTGATAATGCATTTTTTTCACACCTCAATTTTTCTCCTTCTGTTACACTCCTCTCCCTAGTGCTTAGCCACACTAAAAAACAGCAAAGATGAGCTACAGGCTAGGGGATTGACTCCTCTAATATGAGGTCACGTTAGGTGGAAAATCTAATTGGTTTGTTTTTTCCCAATGTCATTCCTAAATGACATTGGGGGAAAAAAAGCAGAGGATGTTTTTTTCTCATACTTTTATTTATACACACACATACGAGACCCACCTGATTGTATAAGCAATTTTGCATAACAGGTACCCTGTAACGTATTTGTACACCAGATTTTCACGCAGTCCAGGAGCAGCATATTGACGTAGTATATCACATGACAACTAACAGCTGAGGATGGTAAAAGCTAACATGCAAGGGTGGCACCAAAGATTTTCGTCCCAGTCGCTTTCAATAGTTACAATACCATTCTGTGTTAAACACAAGGCAAGATGTTCCACTCATAGAATATGGATGTATGGTTAACAAGCCAATACGTGAATATGTAGAAAATATGTCCCCGTTCAAGGCAAACCTGGAATTTTGATAGAATAACAATAGTTTTACTCTCATGACTGTGTTCTGTTATTCCACGCAATCCAAATCCCCCCCCACTTGGAACTCAATTTTATTTCAATAAACAAAAATTGCCCCTAGATTAACAGCTACTTGAATATTGAAGATTGTATTACCACAAGGGCCAAATTATCTCCTTAAACTTTCATGATTAAATAAGTAAACAAATTAGAATCAGATTCAAGGATGCACTCTGGAGCGTCTTTTTTTCCATGATTAAGTTCTTTTTACTTTTTTAAAATAATTTTATGTGGAATTAGACTACCTACAAACGTACAGATCACTTTATAGCATGTTAAAAAGTTTCTGTGTGTCAATGCTTATTTAAACTAATTTATTCCACAATGCTGTTGAATTTTCAAAGATCGGAGAGTTAAAAAAGTTTCAGTTTATTTTTATGTTCATATGTGCTCAGTCTTATATGTTCCCATTTTAGTTCTAACAGACATCCTGGTGCAATCATGTGACAACCTGTGAATTTTTATAATCGTGATACAGTATAATTTCCAAAATGGTGTCTAATAATGTGTCTGGGTGGCACATTTGACAAAACTTTTTAGTTATTTCTAAAAAGACTGTTTTTTAAGGTTCATCTCATTTGACAATTTTTATGATTAATAGCATCTTACATTTTATATGTAACCTGTTCTGACTGTTCCAAATTTGTTTTTTTTAACAAATGAACATAAACCAATGTAATAAAATATTGCCGTGACATGCACAGTACCAGTCAAAAGTTTGGACACACCTTCTAGTTAAATTATTTTTGTTTAGTGATTTGTTTTCTATACTCTAGAACAATACTGGAAATTTCAAAAACATTAAATAACACATATGGCATTAGGTAATTAAGTAACAACAATGGTCAGTTGCTATTTTAAGATGCAAAGGTCAGATGTTTTGGAATAGTTCTTGCAAGGACAGTATTGTCAATTGTGTTGTCAATTGGCTCCCATGAAGAACTTCCCAGGAAAGACCTGTCCATAACTTACCTCTGCTGCAGAGAAGAAGTTCATTTAGAGCTACCAGCCTCAGAAATCAGCAATTTACTGCACCCTAGATTAGAGCCTTTATGAATGATTTACAAAGAATAAGTAGCAGACACATCTCAATACCAACTGTTCAAAGATTATTGCATATTCATTACAATGTAGAAAGAAATGGAAATCAGGAAAGCAGTCACACACCACAGGAAATTTGAAAACACCAATCAGCCTGCAGTAGGAAACCCACCAAGTGCAGGGAGAACATGCAAACTCAATGCACAAAGACTGGAGGTGAGATTCAAACCCTCAATCCTGGAGGCGTGAAGCAACAGTGCTAACCACTAAGCCACTATGCTGCCTAACTTATACGTTCATCTTATAAATAAGACAGAAGGATTTTATGATAATGCAGATGTAGCTTATGGTTTAGATGCACAAGTTGTTCAGTGAAGTGAATAAAACTTCATGATCAGATAATTACAGCTGACATGAGTAAAAATATCCACTCAGAGGAACCTTTTTGGCTCACCGCATTCTCTGAGCAAGGAGAGAATCCTTATCATCATCACAGGTGGAAATAAATGTCATCGGTTATGCAGAAAATTATATGATGATTAATATCGTTTTTTCATCAGTATATTCATTCGTACATCAGCTCTAAACCAGGTTAATAAGATGCCATTTGCAATTAAAATAAACTAAAGATTTATAAAAAATAATAATAATAATAATTAGTCATCCAAGCATTAATCGCAGGATGTGATATTTATTTTTAAAGTGCTATTCAGTTATTTTGAGCATCTCAGTATTTTTGTTGTTTGACATATTAACTATAAACTCATTATTTCAAGATATTATCCTAATGTTATTATTAATTCATCATCATGGATGACTAAAGCATTATTACAAATTGATGACTTATAAACTCTTTATTACAGCTTACTATGTCGTATTTTGATTTTGTAACTTTTTATTTCATGATATCTCATTATTATTATTATCATTATTATTATTTCAAGGGTGAAAGTAGTTTTTAATTCTTATTCTGCTTTAGAACATCAGCTAACTTCCGAGTTCTGGAGTTGAATCCCAATTGGTGCTAAACGGAAAAGTAGCGCACTATGTAAGGTGTACAATCCTTTGTTCAACACACAACAAGTAATACCCATGATCAGGGGCTAAAGAGGCATTTGGGATTCAGCCTTGTGTTGAAAACAAGTTAGCTTTTGTAGCTGTAAATAAAAGAGCACAGATGGTTTAGAGCTGATTCTGAACAACTTAGAAGCAATTATTAAGGAGACAAACTGTTGACGTAATGTTACTAGATGTGTTTTTTTGCTGATGAAAGTGCTTCTGTAACTGATTGTGAATGTGGGCTTTGGCAGGCAGCTGACCGGCCTACATTCACCCATGCTGGCGACCGACGGTTAGTGTAATTAACGGTTATTACAACACCTGTGAAAATGTATATTTAAATGTCTCAGTGCTGTACTATTATCACTATTTGGGATGGTGGAATGCCTCTTGCCCAATCACATTGTTGGGTCAGAACTAACTGTGGTATCATGAGTATAGACTGTATAATGTTCATTAAAATGATAATGAATTTGATTCCATCATCCATACCCTACACAGCCCATGTAACGTGCTAACATTAAACTATAACAATTCCTGTTAGCTGGTTAGCTAAAGTGATGCATAGAATCGTTTAATTTTAATTTGACTTAGTAACATTATTTGAATGTAACAGTCTCTTTATTGCAACTTAAAAACTTGCTATTGTGACTTACTAAAGCATCATTATGAAAAATTATTTAAAGATATTATCTCACTATTACTACGCATTACATTATTTACAAACCTGTAAGAAGGACTTTCTTACTAGACATTACATCCTACTATCACATTATTCCAAAACTAGCTGAAGTACCCGTCGTTACGGGAAAATAGTTTTAGAAATAGTTTAAAGGTTAAACCTAAAAGTAAGCTGATCAGCTTAAATGTAATCAGTGTTAGTGTTTCAGGTTGAAGCCGACGAACATGTCTGCCTGTCTTTCCGTATGATAGAACTCTCTGCATGACTTATCAATACAAGGTAATAAAGTTGTGTAAGGTTGAGTAGGTTGAGAGCAAGTAGCTTATTAGTATCTTATTAGAAGTTATAAGTAGATTATTAAATCCAAAACATAACCGTTCATAACATCACTTCAACATTTTGATTTCACTTGGGGTGCAGGTTAAAGGTTAGGCAAGTATCCAAGTACCGCCAAAGTTTCATTAAATTCTTTCTACAGTTCGCTGTCAAAACTTGCAGTTTATAATCTAGCACATAACTGCTCATTACTTTACCTCTAATCAATATTTTGATTTCATTTATGGCACTTCAGGTAAATACCAAAGTATGGTTTTTAAACTTCCTGCAGGAAGAATAAACATAAATTGATCTGTCCATTCATCTTTGAAGTTTCAGTTTTCATAGTGTATTTGACTTTTTTGTTGGAGTAAGCAATGCTGTGTTGCACTTTCATTTGTGTTTCATGAGAATTGTGGTGGCTTGTAGGTGCATTGTTCTTGTTTCTGTGTTTTCCGCATACTCTGTCTAACACGGTTGACTCATTAACTCGTTGTTGCAGTTTGGTTACTTTGTTTTAATATATCTTCTTGTTTTGACATAGTTGAGTTTCATTGTTTCAAGTTATCTAATTTTTAAGTTAGTAATATGTTATTATGCTTCACTAACTCTTCACTATAACTTGCTAACTCATTTCTTTTTTTGGTTAGTAACTACTTATTATGAATTACTAACGACTTAATTAATAACGCACTCACTCACTCGTCGTCTATAGCGCTTTATCCTACAGTGGGGCAAAAAAGTATTTAGTCAGCCACCAATTGTGCAAGTTCTCCCACTTAAA
>JAQMYL010000007.1:15413076-15429985 GCA_030014365.1 Clarias pachynema | reverse complement strand
CCCCTTCACGTGAACGCGCCAAATGGAGGGGTAGGGCTAAGTGTAGGGGTAAGGGGTAGAATTGGGATTCAGCCTTAATCATTGTCTATAGGAGGAAACCGGAGTACCCGTCAGAAACCCTCCAAGGACAGGAAGAACATGCAAACTCCATGTACACCTGAGGCAGGAATCAAATCCGGACCCTGGAGGTGCAAGGCGAAAGTGCTAACATCTAAGCCACCATGTTAAATGCTGGGTTAAATGATTTCATCATTTAACCCAGCAGACTCCATGCGTATCAGTAGAGACTGGATCTCGCCAGAGAAGAACAATGATTACAATCGGGGATTGCGTGTCTACTGGGCAAGTTTGGACATTTTTGCCTTCTGTGCCTGTTAAAATCAAGGCCCTCCGGTGAACCTAGGGGAACTGGAGTAGCCTAGATGGATAACAAGCCATTACTGTATGCCCTCGTTGACACTAAAGCACAGGAGCTACATATTCCTACCCAACCTCTCAGTTACCCGCTAGCCATTCGAGCACTAGATGGCACCCTCCTATCCTCCATTACATAATGCACTGTGTCAGTCACCCTTTGAATATCAGAATGGCAACCATTCTGAAGAGATCTCCTTTTTCATCATGGACAATGCTCTGGGACACCCCTGGCTGACATGGTACAACCCACATATCGACTGAACAATCTAACGCATTTAATCTTCTTCCTGGTACAGCTCACCTTCTTTAGTATACTCTTTATCTTTATACTCTCAACATTAAGAAATTGCTCCCCACTTATGTTGATGTCCACTGCCTTTGACCTCCTACAGGGAGCAAAGACAGCCTTTAACATTCCGTCCAGGCACTAAGAGTATATTGTGGTGCCGTTTGGCATAGCGAACACGCCTGCTGTGTTTCTGTCCCTGGTGAATGATGTTCTCAGTGACATTTTCAACATCTTCCTTTACAGTACGTCTACCTGGATGACATCCTGTTTTTTTCCTGTTCCATTGAGGAGCCTAACGTTTGTCAGGTCATTCAGCTCCCAAAGAACCAGTTGTATGTAAAAGCAGAGAAATGTGTTCCACTGTGACAGTTTCATTTCTGCAACTTAGTATTGCCCCGTCAAAGATCCAGTTGGATCCAGGCAAGCTGAACACTGTGGCCGACTGGCCTAGACCCCCCACTCAGAAAGAGAATTTCCTTGGTTTTGTCAATTTTTATCGACAGTTAATATGGAATTGCAGGTCTGTGGCAGCATCACTCATTGCCTTAACCTCCACCAACATTCCCTTTCACTGGTCTGATCATGCAGAAATCTCCTTCAAAGACGTTAAAGACTGGGTCACCATCACCTCTATCCTGATACTGCATGTTGGCAGTAGCCATCTATCTCCTCAACAAAAGGGGACTGGACTGAAACACACCCACTCACACACACAATCACTCAGATTAACTCAACTACCCTTAAAACATTGAGACTGGACTGATAAATCAACACACGCGCAAACACTGATCAACAACCATCAAACAATTGTACATTTCCACCTGTAAATTCTCTTTTGCACAATATTCATTACTTGTTAATTTGCACAAACTATTTTTATTTTTGCTGCTACTTATAAGGAATGTTTGTTGCTTACTGTTTCTCCTTCCCCTACCTCAACTCATTACCACAAAGTATTGAAATGTCGTTGTCGCGTTGTGACTTTGTCGCTCTTGTTTGCACATCTTGTTTGCATGTGCACTTCACGTTGCCTCTTTTGTATAAAACTTAGATAGTTTTTCTGTTAACTTAAAATGTCAATCTGTCTTGTCTCAGCTAGTCAGCTAATTAGGTTTCTAAGTTAGTTAGTTAGTTAGTTTTTGTTAATTTATGTTGTATGTAGCACCTTGGTCCTGGTTTCACTGTGTACTGTGTTCAACCAACTGTATATGGTTGAAATGACAACAAAAGCCTACTTGAACTTGACTTTACACAGAATGGTGCAAAAGCTAAGCTAGGGTAACTCAAATATTCCATGCTTTATAACCATGGTGAAGAAAAATTATCCAGAATGCACATTGTGTTTAACCTTAAGGAGCATGGGTACAAAAGCAGAAGGTGACATAAGTTTTCTATCCCGCTAGTCAAGAACAGGAATCTGAGACTACAGTGTATTAGAATCACATCACCGCGTCTCTTCCACTTCTTAACTGCCCAGGTTCATTTAAGTCCACTCAAACAAAAGAGTTTGGCCTCATAGCATCCATATTGATATTATGGCAATTTTAC
The DNA here is from genome assembly GCA_030014365.1 of Clarias pachynema. Lineage (NCBI taxonomy): Eukaryota > Metazoa > Chordata > Actinopteri > Siluriformes > Clariidae > Clarias > Clarias pachynema. Next base: position 15,427,731 of record JAQMYL010000007.1, on the reverse strand, counting down.
AAAATAAATTAAGTTTGTAAATGTACTGAATTTTATTTTACAGTTTAAGCAGAGTTTGACAGTTTGACATTTTTTAGTGTAAATTTTAAGCACAACTTGAAAACGTTGCTAATACTTATCTTTTAAAATGTCGGCTAGTTGTTGGTTGAAGTTGGATCAAAAACCTTGTCTACACTTTTATAAAATTGAAATCGAAGATTTACTTTTTCTTCAGTTTGTCTTTTAAATCTGTTTTTTTTTTTTTTTTGACTAACTGAAGCACTGTGCAATCGATTACACAATGTTAGAGACTTGCACTAGGTAACGAGAAAGTATTGCCATTTCTAATATGGCGTATCTACTGCCGTGTCGCAGGTAGTGGCGTAATTGGCTTCGATTTTGCGACGATTGTTGCGACGTCATGTCCCGTTTTTGGCAGATTCGAAGTCCTCATTCCAAAACACGATGAGTTTCTGACATTGATTTGTGGTGGCAAAAATATGTTATAAATGTTATACTTAAAGACGTGAGGACTAAAAAGAACATTATTGGGGAACAATGGTATGACTTATTCAAATTTGTATATATGTTACTGATGTATGAACTTTATGACCTGATTAGCAAAGCAGCTACGCGAGTAGCTAACAAATAGCTTTGAAGGGAACTAAATATTCAGTGACTTTTTATAGCTGCGTCTGTTAAATTTGTGTGCTCTTATCGCGTATTCGTGATATTACGGTTAAGATAAAGTGACAGAAATGGAGCTAACACAGCTAGCATAGTTAGCCGAGCTGTGTGTGCCCTTTACACTCATCTCGTTATTTCATACAGTTCATCAGGATAAATAAAAATGATCAGAACAGAAGAAACACAAGCAAATAAATTATGTCACTATATTTTTTATTAAATTTATGTTAAATAAAGCAGCTTGATATGTAAACATACACAGTGTGTAAAACAGCGGTGGAGTCTCTTGTGTAAGTGTAGTATTGCCAACATTCTTGCCCTGCAAAAATCCTTGTCTATATATCAGAGATCATGCATTCAGGACACCTAGGATCTCTTTGTTTTGCACGAGAACACCTTGTTAGCTGCTCACACTGCATTTCTCTGGCTATGTGATGCACACTGTCATGCATGGATGTGCGGCCAAGGCGTACTGGCCAGGACCTCAAGATCCACCTCAGTTTGTTTTTGGATTAAACTTGTTGCTTTGACATTGTGGAATATAATAATCAATTATTTTTCGTTATTATCAATCTAGCGTAATCTACTGATAAATTCATGCACATTTTAAGATTCAGACATGAGCTTACAGCAGGGCACAACAGACCAAACCTGGGGCATGTGACCCATAAGGGGTCCAGTAATGCAAAAAGCTAATCATTTGTTCCATACTGTAATTGGCGCGTGTGACGGTGATGGCAGGGAACACAAACGACAGTTCTTTTCAAGGACAGTTATGGATCTGGACATTTTTAACATTATTAGATAAAAATGTAGTGTAAACACACCTTAGACAGTTTTGATTAATTTTATTCCGATTATAACTCGATTATACAACTGGATCGAGTTATTTCATAATGCCAGAAATCATCACTCGTCATGTAAAACCAAAACATTACTGCAGGTTATTTGTGTGTTCTTGGCAAATTCTATAGCTGTCATATAATCTTTAAAAAAATAAAATAATTGTGCATTGCAATGTACTGTTGCCGAGGGGTTGTGGCTTCAAAAATAATACATTTAATTATTATGGATCACATATTACAAAATTAGCTCACACTGCCATTATAACAGCAGTGTTGCATTATTATACACTCACTGCAAGTACTGTGTTCGATCCACTTATGCCTTCAGAACTGTCTTAATTCTTCATGGCATAGTTTCAACAAGGTGCTGGAAATGTCCCAGAGATTTTTGGTTCAAATTGACATGATGGCATCATGCATTTGCTACAGATTTGTCAGCTGCACATCCAAAATGCTAATCTCCCATTCCACCACATCCCAAAGGTGCTCTACTGGATTGAGACCTGGTGATTCTGGAGGTCATTTCAGTACGGTGTCATTACAGTGTCATCACTCACTGTCATATTAAAGAAACTGTGTTTTCTTCTGGATATTTTTTTTCTTTTTCCATGTTCAAATTCACCTAAATCATTTAGTTTCCCTCATTCTGAAGTTCGGTTTGAACGTCAGCAGATCGTCGTGACCATGTCTACCTGTGTACAGTAAATGCTTTGATTTGCCACCATGTGATTGGCTGATTAGATGTTTAAGTTTAACAAGCAGTTGAACAGGTGTATCTAATGAAGTGGCTAATGAGTACAGATACAGTATATACATTCACACAGTTCATATAAAAAGTTTACAGTTTGTGGAAAAGTTATTTTTTCTGTAATTAAATTTAAAAAGTGAAACTAAGTTCTAGATTCATTATACATCATGTAAAACATTTCAAAGCTTTTTTTGTTTTAATTTTGATGATTATGACTCACGGCTCATAAAAATCTAACTATTGTGTTGCTACATCAGTGTTTGTATAACATGTACAGTAATCCATTTATTTATACATTATATAAGTGATATAATAATGACATTATATGTGTATTATTTATGTACTGTATGTAACTCAACTTCCTTATTTGGAAATGCTCCAACTAAAAACCAAGGGTCTTACAAGTTTTTCTTACCAGTGATGAAAACAGTTTTGTCTGTCAGTCGTTTAATGTTATGCAGGCGGCATTTGTTTCTCTTTCAACATAATTAAACCTTATTGTGTGTGTGTGTGTGTGTGTGTGTGTGTGATTTGCAGGCCAGCACCCTGGTGGCCGTGGGTCTCACCCTTGCAGCAGCAGGATTTGCAGGTTTGCAGAAATTTGGAACTGATGAGTTATTAACAAATATAAGTGCATGTTTTTTTCCTCTGTGCACAGACAGACTGATAGAGAGTCAGGGATAATGATAAAGAGTGCCATGCCACCTAATACTAAATTACATAGTGTTGTTTACACACTACCAGTCATAAGTTTGGACACACCTTCTAACTCTAAGGTCTTTCCTGATTTTTATTTCTTTCTACATTGTAAAATAATGCTGAAGTCATCCAGAATATGCAATAATCTTCTTTGAACAGTTGATATTGAGATGTGTCTGCTACTTTTGCTGTGTAAAGTCTTCATAATGGCTCTAATCTGAGGTGCTGTTTATTAGTGATTTTTGAGGCTGGTAAATCTAAATCAACTTCTCTGCAACAGAGGTAAGTTTTGGTCTTGCTTTCCTGGGACAGCTGACTTTCGTGGCTCGACTGTTGTTGTTAATTACATAATCCCATGTGTTATTTCATAGTTTTGAAAAAAAAAAAAATCAGTTATAGCTATGTAAAGAATTGAATTAGGTATGTCCAGACCTTTGACTGGTACTGCACACATGTACATTCACATATACATATCCATACATTGTCAGTATTCTTATAATAAAGAATTAATAGTATAATGTACATTCCTGAAAGCATTATACAAATAGAAACTATAATAAATATATAAATTGATGGTCAAATTTTATAAATATATATAATTAGTAATGAAACGAAATAATCTTTGTTTCGTAGCTTTTTTGCATGTGCCTAACACATTTATAATTCAGCATGACTCTCATGATCATGCTTCATAGAAACTGAATTAGTTTCTCCTCTTACAGGTCGATATGCCATGCAGGCCCTGAAACAGATGGAGCCCCAGATGAAGCAGGCTCTCCAGTCGTTTCCTAAATCTGTAAGCAAGTTCATGGATAAAGGTGTATAACGGTTACTCACGTTTGTGTATTCAAAAACATATGAGTGACGTTTTCTCTGGCAGACGTTTGGAAGCGGTTACTACAGAGGAGGATTCGAACCCAAGATGACAAAGAGAGAAGCGTCTCTCATCCTAGGAGTCAGGTACTGATCATGAGTAGTACGGTAAACCACTAACCACTATGTGGTGCTGTTCTAGTAAACTAATCAAAGTTGTAATAATGTGATCAAGACCCATCTGACCAGAATCCAGAACTCAACAGCACTGTGTTGTAACATGAGTGGATTGCAAAGTGTTATGTTGTGACGGAAAGTAAAATTATAATTTTTTTCCTCTGCCAGTCCCACGGCCAACAAAAACAAGATCAGGGAGTCGCACAGGAAGCTGATGATCTTAAATCATCCTGACCGTGGTAAGATCACCATCTACTGTAACTGTCGTGCATGTGTGTGTGTGTATAAAAGAGAGAGAGACCTTTGACAATACTGTACATATTCTCATGTCAATAAAGCCCATTGAATTGAAAAAGAAAAAATGGGCAGGAATGTGCGAGTATGAGATCGACATGAGAGGAAACTTAGTTCAGACTAATCTATGTTGTGTCCTGTCTGTCGTCCAGGTGGATCTCCGTACATCGCAGCTAAAATAAACGAAGCAAAAGATTTACTGGATGGACAAGCCAAGAAATAGTTTAATACACACTCAGGGAGTGCCTGTTTCATTAAACTTGTCAATTGTATCACTGGAGTCATTTGTCTCATTTTCATTTCACAGTGACAATCGTGACCAAGTCTGTAATCCAGCTGTGGATCTGTTACCCACACCGCTGATTATTACTCATGCTTACTGGGTAGAAAAGTTCTCCATCTGGTGCACTTTGTCAGTCTCAGTAATTAAGGTGTTGTCTATTCATTTGTAAGTGCAGGTATCACCTTTGCACAGTCCCTGTACCCATCCCTGTCCTCTGTACCCACCTCTGTTTCACAGAAAGAGGTGTGGTCTATACACTGTTTCAATGGAATAGATGTGATTAATTCCCACAGGAGCTAAAATAAAGTATGAACAATTATGGCCAGTTTGCATATCAGAAGGTGTGGGAAGGTAGGAAATGAGGTATGGCCAATTTCCTTGTTAGTTTCATGGTAAAAAATAAAAAAAAGAAAGGCAGAAAGAAAACTAAAATGACGAATATTTGGAAGATCAAAATTTTATTTAAGAACTACCTGCATACAAAACATATTGCACATCAAACAACCAGTATGATCATTTAAAAAAGACTGGAAACAGTTTACAGAACGGAAAGTCTGAAAGTTGATCTTTCAGTAGTCCAATTTATTTCCTGCGTGCAACGTTCAGGTGGCCAAGTTAGTGTTAGAAGAAGAACTGCTTCTGCATTTCTCATTTAAATACTGTACATCTTAATAAATAAACCAAAGCAAGGCTCTTTTCGCGGAAGTCAGTAAATCATTCCAAGAGTCACATGGAGTGTTTTCCTATTGACGACAGTAACAAACCAGTTTTCCAGACTAACATTTTTTTTCTAAAGGGACAGAAATTACAATTCAGTGCAAAAACATCCTTTATCTTCCTGACTGCATTTCCTAAATCACTGTAAGAAACAGGCATGTGCCGATATGATGCTTTCTTTTCTTGGAAACTTCTTTTTTTTTTTTGTTAATGTTTGCAATATTACTGAAGCATCAGTTCTGTCCCATATATTGAAGAAGAAAAAAAAACATTCCTTCAGATTTGTCCAAAATTACGGGATCATAGATGAAGTCTGTGGTTGGGTTCTAAATTAGAGTCCACTCTACACAAACAGGTTATTTCTTCCCATGCTACAACTTCCTAATCTTAATACTGGATATCATGATATTTCATCCGACTGATTATCGGCACATGCCTAAAATGAAGTGGTTGCATATTAAAAATAAAAAGCAGCTAATCTTCTCTCTGGATTTATTTAGGCCTACAGCCAGCCAGTGACCTACTCTCTGAAGGCACAACATCTGATCATGTACTTAAAACATACCAGACTTTTTCATATTGTCTGTAACAAAGCCCAGAAAGATCATGCATTATACTCTCTTCTGTCCCATTATCATCATCTCAAAATAATAACAGAAACACTTCTGAGGTTTGTTGGTCAAAAAAATAATCTAATAAATAGAATAAAAAACGCTGACATACCAGCATGATAATTAGGAACACTGAGATATAAATGAGTGTATATGTAGAGGTTTTATGTTAGCCACCAGCACATTAGAGGGGCACTGTCCTGCAAAACACTAGAAAAATTTACCTGAATAGTTTTTTCTTCATATTCTAGGAAAAAATATGTTATTTACTAAAATTAATAATATAAAAAATAAAAAATGCTGATCAAGTGTCCACGCCATAACTAAGACCAACTAATGGTGGCTTTTCAGTCCCAAGCAGTTACCATAAAACCCTGTATACACACAACATACTCTGGTTTCCATGATGGGTTTGATTGCATTGTTTTAATGCATTAGTTTTTAATACCGTCCTAATAATCATCACCAGTGACATTAATATAGTTTTTGATTCGTCACTGTAGGATTGATTTTTCCCCTCTTATTCAGGGAAATAGCTCCGTTTCTGACTATCGGCAGGAAATATTCCGTTATCCCAAAAAAAATCCAGTTAACAGATGTTAGCCCAGTCGCACACACTGAAAGAGTTTCATTCACATGAAAATCACATTAGTGACGGCACATTACCAAGAAAATTGAGTCAACTTGAGATTACTAATGTGAGCTGGCAGTAGAGGGTGCAGCTTCCAGACACTTAAATGTCAATCACTGCAGATAAACATATCGACTGACTCATCTGATGGGGTTAAAACGACTGGTGATTTCTTGCGTGATTAATTTTACACAAATCTCCGTTGAAAAATTTGTTAAAATTTGGAGGTCTGAAGTTATAACACTTATAATGGTATACTTGTAAAGATAACTGGACAGAAAAAAGGCTAATAATGCATTGCACTTTGGGGCTTCTTTTATATATTTCATGTTCTCCCGTCGTACCTGACCCCTGGTGAAGGAACAGAAAAGTGCAGCAGAGAGAAGAATCTGGAAGTCCGTGTGTGTATGTATGTGTGTGTGTGTCTGTCTGTGTCTATCTTTGGCGAGCTTGTACAAGCACTATTGTAAAAATGTAAAGGTATGACTGTTTGGAGAGAGAATAGAGGAACAGGTCAGGGCGTTAAGGAGAGTCCGTTAACGACATCTGGCTTGGCCACATCGGTTTTCCCACCAGGGGCCGTTTCTGTGGAAGCGCGTGGTGCCATTTCCTGGTCATCAATGTTGGTATCAGGGCCATTAGCGAGCTGTTTCGAGATGCCATGTTCAGATATGACGCCCACCTGACCCTGACGGTAGAAAGAAATTTTTATTAAATTAGAAATTTTCTTTTTTTCTTTTTCTTTTTTTTACACACCAATTTGTCATAACTTATAGCACATAACTTCTGGAAGAAGTTTAACATCCTTAAGAAAGAACAGTTATCCTTTTGTACCTTACATGATTTTTCTTATCTATCTATCTATCTATCTAACTCTTAAAAAAATAATAAATAAATATTTGGTAGAATGAATGAGGTAGAATTGCCTTTACTATCCTATCATTTTCTTATAGCGTCATGTCCCCATGTGTTTTATTCTTCATACACGACAGCAATTTGGAACCATTACACATACGTTTTAAAATGCACTAAACTACACCTCATCTTATTTCTATCCAGTTAAGAGTTAAATGTTGAGAAACATTAACAAAACATGCTAGTTCCCATTCTGATTAACACAGCAGTGATAAGTCAGTCATTAAAGGCCTCTCTTTTTTTTTCTCTCTTAAACAAAAAGAATAAATGTTAACATTACTCGTTTCATAAATACACACAAATCTCCTTACTGAAAACTTGACCATATCAACTATTACTCTTTTTTTAAATCCATCTAATGTACTAGTCTCTGTGAGTGAGCTCTTACTACAGAAACGATAACCTATTCGAGCGTGTGATTTATTGTAAACCTGCAGAATTCAACAGTGCCGTGATGTTTTTTTAATGCCAGTTTAAGACCTTTTTGTGTCCTGACAGTGAAATAATTATGTCTGCGGGTTATTGTTTAAAGATTATTATATTATGATTATGAACAGGAGGAATTCTGACCTACCAATTCTTTTTTATTGTTCTTCAGATCTCGTGGTGTTCTCTGTCTGCTGTGGGATTCAGCACGTGATATGTAATCAGCCACGGTGACTGCAAAGAAAAACATCTAATTAAAACTTTAGTTTAGAAACCGATTCCGGCATGTTTCATGCAAGTTTAGTAGTTAGTTCGACAGTGATGTGTGCCAAAAATTGTTACATGTACTGGATAGGGAATTAGCACATGCCTAATTAAGCTAGCATTAATTAATCCAGCTACACCACAGTGCTGTTGAATTCTGGATTGTGATTGCTCAGAATGTGTTGAATAATTTTCAATAACTAATTCTATATAAAGAAATGGCTCATGTAGTAAAGTTTCTGTAAGGAGATGACTAACATTCAAGGAAGAGTCTCCAGTGTTAAGAGTTTTTTTTAACAGTCTTCCAATATTTTCAAGACAGTTTTTTTTTTTTTTTGTGGTTTCTGTATAAAATGACACAAGCTGCATCTTATATTTGTGTCATATTAACTTCAGTAGAGGAAAAAAAAAAAGAGAGCATGGTGTGGGAAATACATGAAACTTTAAATTTTACAATTGTTTTTATAAAACATAAAAAAAGGTTTTAGTCATTGCTGTTGTACGAAAAGAAAACAAGACACCTATTACCTATTACTAGATTTCATTTGAAACCTCGGATTACGTGTAACGCGGTTTTGCGAGTGTCCCGCAAGACGAGGAAAGATTTCAAATTAATTTTGACTTGGAAAACGAACAAGTCTTGGTTTACAAATACCGAGTATCATGTATCACGCATGCGATTCTTGTTTTGACGCCGAGCATCATGTGATCACAACTGAGCCAACGGTTTTTCTCTCTCTTGTGCTGCGGAATTGTGGGTAATCGTCTCCCCTGCTGGGTCTTAGTGCGCGTATAGAGACCCAGCAGAGACCCTCTTACTGGTATAATCAACATCCGTGCACGCATGTACTGTTTACTAAAACACTGATTATGTGTTTATTTTTTTTATTTTGTGTCTGTATGCGTATGCGTACAGCACGCGTGTAAAGCAAAAGCAAGTCTCATTAGAGAGGTTAAAAATCCATTTTCTCTCTCTGCTTAAGGCTCAGCCTGCTCTGTGTCTGTGTGCGCACGTCATTGGACACCGTGCCCCACACCCACACACAAACACACACACACCTCCTACTTTCGCCTTCACAGACACACACACTCTTTCTCTCTGCTCTACATAGAAACACTGCTCTGTCGCGATTCTTTTCAAAGTTAAGGTGCAGGTTAATTTGTTTTATTTTTATTTTACAGCAGTGATTCCATTAGTGTGTCGCTCAATCGAGTGTCATTAGAGAGATTTCTTGTTTATTTTTCAGATAAAACTGCGTTTTCGTTGTGCGTGTGTGTGATAAGAGTGGAGGAAGGGTCTGTGTAAGACGAGAAGGGGGAGAGGGGAACTTATTTTAGATTCACACACACACAAACAGCGCCTGCGTGCACAAACGGAAACACTTATCTGTCTGGATTTTTTTTTTAAAGGTAAAGTGCAGGTTTATTTATTTTATTTTTACTTAATATTTTGTGTTAATTATTTTTATGGGCTGTGGAACAACTAATTTGAGTTTCCATTATTTCTTATGGGAATTCTTCGATTTGGTTTACGAGTGTTTTGGAATCCGGGCCCACTTCCCGAACGAATTATGCTCATAATCCAAGTATCCAACTATGAAATTCACATTTAAATAAAGGCTAAATCTCCTAGTTAACCCTTCAATTACTAGCAATCTTTAATTAGTGAATTGTGAAAGTCAGAACACACTGGTTAGGACTCACTCCAAGCACACCTGGTTCATGCACTATTGCATTACCTGGAGGTCTCTCCTCTGGAGCCCGAAAGCGTCTGCGGCGGCTACGGTTTTGCCGCTGAGGTTTAAATTCAGGCTCATCTACACCAGAGTGAAATCTAGATGTTATTCAACCTTAGGACTGCTTCTTACTACAGCTTACACAACCTTCAGGTGGCAATTAATACTTGGAACTAAACTACAAAAACAACATAAATCAACTTTTCAGACTCATGGATATGATGCCCTATTTGAAGGTTAAAGGCTTTTTTGTAAGGTTCTTTTATTATTAAATTTTTTTTTAGATGCGTCCTAATGTCATGTGCCTATTTTACATTAGTGTAAAAGACATCTGTGTGTGCAGGTGTACTTGCCAAGGCCATTTTCACTGAGTGACGTGTTGTCATCGGATTCAGGGCGTCTGCGTCGTGAGCGTCGGCTCCGAGAAGTCGGTTCACACTCACTTGCTTCTGCATCAGCGGTCTGATCCGACTCAGAGGTATCCAAAATACTGTACGGATTCCGATCTGGATCCTTCAGAACTGCCGGGAAAACAAACAGATTCTTAAACAGAGAATATAAATGCATCTTAATATAATCTCTGTTCATTCCTCTTAAAACATTCTATTGAGTTGTCAATTTTTGTTTTTAATAAACCATGATGTGTTCTCTTTATTTTAAACTGCTTATTCAGTAACATATATGCATGTGGCTGGCCACAGCAGAGGAGCAGCTCCACAAGATGAAATAGTTAATGTTTAGAAAAGACACAGAGAGTAACTCCCTCAGTAGTACTGCTACAGCTCTGCTACATTATTTGAGTGCTCAGTTCAATCTAATAAAATGCTAAGTTAAAAAGTTATTAATAAATATCAAAGCATTCCGTTTATATAAGGCCTTTCTAACACTCCCATGTGCACACTCAAAAAGATTAGGGTAACTAGTAGCACAAAGGAAGGAAAAAGTGTTGGGGGGAAAGATTTGTTTTAAGTTGCCTCTTCAAAACGGGATCCAGAAAGTAGGTGTGGGTGCATGTTTTCATTCAAACCAAACAAAAGCCACGCCTGATTCCACCTGTTTTATTTAGTTTATTGAACGCCAAGAGCAACTAATCACGTATAGTTTCTGCCTGGTTGAAATGAAAGTCTCAACCTCACATCAGTCCTGTCTGGATCCAGTTTTACACACCTGCTGTAGAGTCAAAGACATTTCTTGACTCTACACTCATGCAGATGAGCGTATATTTTTTTCAGTTAATGTACCTGAGCTCATGGTGCTCCCTGACCCTCTTCCAGTCCCGCGACCTCTCACTCCCGAGCCACCACGTCCTCTGACCCCTGCTGTTCTCCTCCTGCTGTCCCTGGGCTGGACACTGCGCTCGTCCTCATCTTCTCTTAGAGAGAAATCACTCAGCTCATCTCTCCGCTCAGAATCAGTCTCGGAAGTGTAAGAGTGCTCCGAGTTCGTCCCTATGAACAGGAAATGAGACAGGGTTTATTTTTTCCACTACAACTTGGGGTTATATACTCTTTGCAGTACATTTATTACAACTTAAATCTTTTAGAATTTTTCCTAAATAGGGCATTAAGGAAGACATGAGTCAATCAGATCACAAGTAAGATTATCATAGTTGTAGTCAGATGAGTGTGTGAAGTGTGTTACCGTGGGCTGCGTTGTGGTTGGCGGTCCTGCGTGCGCGTCCCCGGCCTGTGTAGGAGCGCCCGGAGTGCAGCGAGATGGTGGAAGCGCTTTCATCCACGCCATAGCTCTTCTCTTTATCTTTCTCATTGGAACGCGCTGGAACGGGACGAAAACCCATACCTATCTGACGCAGCTGCTCATCAATCTGCAGCCGCTCCAACCTCAACTGCTCCACCTCCTATACACAATTACCACGAAATAGTCTTAACTTGTTAGTTAGAATGGCTCTAATGGATTTATTTAACGTTATAATTAATTGATGAATTGATTGCTTTTCTAACAGCTGACTGACAACTTATACTGAGCTTTTGCTTAATGAGCAGAAATGTATTTAACATTTATGAAAGGAGTATCCAGTTTCAGCACTTTGTTACTGTCAAAGTTGCTATTGTACAAAAATAATAAAACACCTGGGGACCTGCTTTTATTGGAAAATAATTTACTTTGATGTGGTAACAATAACTCCGCTTCATCACACAGCCTAGTCATTAATTTAATTCCTCACTTAATGGCCTAACATGGACCACTGATCACTGAATAAATAATCAAATACAGTGGAACCTCGGATTACGAGCATAATTCGTTCCGGAAGCGGGCTCGTATTCCCAAACACTCAAATCAAAACAAAATAATGGAAACTCAAATTATTCATTCCACAGCCCAAAAAAATAAATACATGAAAATAATGAACACAAAATATTAACTAAAAATAAAACAAATTACCTTAAAAAAAAAGTAAAAATAAATCCCGACAGATAAGTGTTTCCGTTGTGTATGTGTGTGAATCTAAAGGGTAACTTCTCGTCTTACACAGTTACCCTTCCTCCACTCTTTTCACACATGCGTGCACACAGCGGAAACACTGTTTTATCGGAAAAAATAAACAAGAAATCTCTCCAATGACACTCGATTGAGCGACACACCAACTGAATCACTGCTGTAAAGTAAAAATAAAACAAATTAACCTGCACTTTACCTTTGAAAAGAATCCCGACAGAGCAGTGTTTCTGTGTAGAGCAGAGAGAAAGAGTGTGTGTGTGAAGGCGAAAGTAGGAGGGGTCTGTGTGGCATGTTGTCCAATGACGCGCATGCACACAGACACAAAGAGCAGGCTGAGCCTTGAGCGGAGTAGAAAATGGATTTTTAACCTAATGTGTGTGCAGGTGTTACGCGCACACACGTGGTCACAGGGTTATAATCAACATCCGGGCACACGCGTTTACTATACCAGTAAGAGACGCGAACTAAGACCCAGCAGGGGAGACGATTACCCACAATTCCGCAGCACAAGAGAAAAAACGTTGGCTCAGTTGTGATCACGTGACGCTCGGCGTCAAAGCAAGAAGCGCATCCGTGATACATGATACTCGGTGCTCGTAAACCAAGACTTGTTCGCTTTCCAAGTCCAATTTTTTTAAAAATCTTTGTTCGTCTTGCGGAACACTCGCAAACCGCGTTACTCGCAATCCGAGGTTTCACTGTACCTATTATCTCAATTTTGTCAGTGCATGAGCAGTACTCACATTCAGGTAAGCGATGTGGTACTCCAGAAGAACTTGAACGTTTCCAATGCTCTCCTTTGTGCCAACAAACGTGAAGGGCACCATTCCCTGCAATAAATAAATTTTATATATATATATATATATATATATATATAAAAACATTTTCAATAAAGCAAAACAGCATGGCGATAAATACCACTCAATCAAGGGATCAGAAAGCAAATGGTCTTAAGAATGAGATCTGACCTCTTGCCTGGGAAGGTTATTGTCATTGTCTCCTTCAATCCGTACTCGCACCACTCCAGATTTATCTACGATCTCCTGAATGACTTTGCCATTTTTGCCAATCACCTTGCCTGTGACAGAACAAAGAGTGAGGAAAAAAATGCAAAGAAAGTTTAAAATGGCTGTGGGGAGGCAGGGGAGGGGGAAAAAACAAACAAACAAACAAAAAAAACATACCAACTAGATTTCTGGGGATTTGTACCGACTCTTCCAGGAACTCCAGAATGCCCCTTGCTTTCTGGACAGCCTCAGTAGTCTGGGGTGAATTTATGAACGATAAAATGAATAAATACATCATTACGATGCCAATGACTAATGATCCACACTGATGTTACAGCTCAGTACCTCTCCGTAAATCCTGAATGTTCCACTCTCTTCTTCCAGCTCGATGGCGGTCACACCTGGAATTTTCCTGGCCTGCTGGATGTTTGTCCCGTGGCTCCCGATGGCAAGACCCATCAGGTCCTCTCGCACTGTGAACTCCTCCTGGAACGCTGATGCTAGCTGCTTCGTGCTCTGGGAAATACCACCATCATATCACAAACCAGTCCAAATACTTCAGCTGTTCATGACTAACCACAGAACCCTGCTGCATCAGCATATTTGAGTTTTCTTTGTAAGAATAATTGGATATTTAATGTTAAAGGTTAAACAGCACTCGGAAGTGCTGTTTTGCTTTTCCAAATTTCTTGCCCTCTCCTCACTCTTGGACTCACATTAAGTTCTGGTAAATATCTTGTTACCTCTAAGTGCTTTGTGGCTTCCTCGTTCCTGTACACGAGCATGAGTTTAGTGCGGATGCTCCTCAAGTGCATGTCGCTCAGGAGAGACACTCTCTTCATTGTCACCTCGTCTATAGACTGTAAAACACCACACACACATACACATACACACACACATACCAAATCGATTAAAATGAGCACTTTTAATTTAGTATAACGTATATGGATGATGTCTCAAAGGGTGACCTTTCTTCGTTTTAAAAAACATGACAGAATGTTTAGATAATTATTATTTTTGGGAAGTAAGCATGATTTTAAAAAGTATGATTTAAGGTGGTAAAGGAAATTTTGGATGAATGGATGAATAGGGTGACTTTGGAATGAACAGGGTGGTCTGGAAATGTAAATGAGTATACAAGGACAAAGAGTGAGAAAAAAATCATGAGGTAAAAGACAAATAAAAATGCTACTTTTAAATAAGGAAATGAGTTAAAAAGGTGCAAACTAGTGCAAAGTTTTTTAACACAATAATTAAATTTAGCATAATTAAAATTGTTAAAGGTATAACTAGGGATGCACCGATACCGATATCTGGTATCGGCCTCGATACCACATTTTCTAAAGTACTCGTACTCGTTAAA
>JAQMYL010000007.1:15396227-15412976 GCA_030014365.1 Clarias pachynema | reverse complement strand
GGCCCACCGGGAAAACTCCCGGTACTCCAGATGGCCAGTCCGCCACTGTATATATATATTCAAATGTATATCGAAATATTGGAAATGTGTTTAAAAATCATATCACCGTTATTGAAAAAAATTCTATCGCGATATGTATTGATATCGAATTATTGTCCAGCACTAACTCGACATTAATTTTCTTATGATAAAAAAGTATAAATAATATGCAGTGTACATGTGAACATGTTCAACACTCACCAGGACAAGCAGCTCACAGGTTTCAGGTCTGTAGACAATCCTGCTCGCGCCTACAGCCTTCTTAAAGTCCTTATGAGCAAGCTCGCTCTCACAGCTGCAAGAAAAAAGAATAAAAATAAAAATTGAGATAATGAAAGGACTTTGAAAAGAGGAATTTGGTGAGCAAAAGTGGGATAAATGTGTTAATAAGCACTTGGATGTAGAATGGATTCAATCCTGTATTAAACTGAGTTAAAATAAAATCTGTGTGTGTGTGGCGGGGTAAAGGTAAAATTAGATTTTAGATGCTAAACATAGATGAAAAGAGTGAGTTTAAAAGAAAACACTGGGTTTGGGTAAGGAGATCCTTGGGATATAAAAAGGTGATAAAACATAAGATTCAAAGAAAAAAGATGGGTATTGAGCCATAAATATTCAGTAACATTGTGTTTTCCATAAAAATACAATTTTACGTTAGTTAAACAGTGCAATTGTGGAACTAACGACAGATCATGAGGTCATATTTAATTAAAGTGAGGGAGTAAAGTAAGGGGAGATCCTTCAAGAGAGTAAATAAGAAAAAAAGGACAATTATGAATAGTAATAAAATACTTTTTTTGGAGGTCAGTGATTTAAGGGAAATTTTGTAGATGTAAAACTGTCAGAAGCAAAGTTTTGGTAAAGATAAAATGATTTAAAAATTAATTTTTGAAAAGACAAATGAGCAAATTTGTGGGGTAAATGGGTTAGAAGAGAAAGTACACTTAGGAGCTTAAGATGTATTAGAAAATAATAATAATAATAATAATAATAAACACAATTTTGGAAATGAAACCTGCAGATTTACATTTGAGATATAACACATTTCTCAGATCACTCCCTATAACATCACTAAGAAAAAAAACGGAGAAAAAAGAAGCAGCATCAACAAGTCCACTCACACAGCCTTCAGATCATCAGGAACAGAAACAGTGCACTTATAGAAGGTGTTTCTCGTCACAGCTTTGTTTAGGTTCACCAGCCGCAGACGGTCAAACGTGACAATCTCATTGTACGTGGCGTCACAGGCTGCGTACTCGATCACGTAGAACTAAGGAGAGGAAGAGGAAGTTAAAGCAACACTGCAGAATATGGCGGTGAAACAGAAAGCAAACAGACACAGGACAGCCGCATATATACTCACGTCTCCCTTCATCATGCGCACTTTGGCGAGCCACCAGCCACACGGTTCCTGCTCATTCGCCCTCGAGTATATCTGAGACACAATCAAGAGTAATCACGTTACAACCAGAAATAAGTCCAGTGGTTTTAAAGCATGTAGTCTCACAGGCGCTCACCTCCACCTCATCTCCCTCGCCAATCTCCTTCTTGCAGTCAGCAGGAGGAGGCAAGCGCACGTCTGCAAATGGCACCTGTCTCTCCGGCTGCCAACTTATGAAAAAAATAAGAAAGAAATATTACATTTTATTTATTTATTTAAATAGTACTGAATTAAAATGAGTCACAATCATAAAAGGACTCACTTGTTTTCGAACGAGATAGAGAGCGAATCTTCATGAACATCTTTGACGAAGCCCTGAAACGACAGTCGTTATTTGTCATGAACAGAAAATTAAACAGCGTATAGATTCTTGCTGTGACATTACTAATGGCAAATGACAGCAGGACAACACACAGAGTGGGACGACACAGAGCGAGGGATGACGGAGAGCGGTGAACAATAAATATCTATTACGGAATGTGCATTGCAATATGCAAGTGCATCTGATATGTGCTTCACACATTAAGAATATGATGGCTCGTTTTCTGTTTATGTGAGGTGTGTGTGTGTATGTGTGTGATGTGAATCAACAAAGTGATAGAACTATCCAGGTCCATATAGGGGTTACTGATGTTTCTCTGGATTTGTGCATGTGTGTGTGTGTGTGTGTGTGTGTGTGTGTGTGTGTGTGTCCCTATAACCAACTTTAAGTAAGCCTGATACACTGTTGGTTCTCATGCTGTGTTTGCCTGAGCACAGTAGTGACAGCTGGTCTGCCAGTTGAGTAAAGCTGGGCAATATGATATCACTGTACAGTACAATACTATTGTGATTGTACAATTTTATGAGATATTGTGATCTTTATCATTTTTAACTACAAAGTGACTGAATAGCAACATTTAAACATTAAAACTTGACAGATAAATGTTCCAGTTATTTTCAGTAAATAAACCCTCAACTGTCACCTTTCTTACATGGGGCTGCAGAGATAAACCTCACTCACTCATCGTCTATAACGCTTCATCTTGTATACAGGGTCACAGGGGCCTGAAGACTATCCCAGGAGGTGCAAGGCGGCAGTGCTAAATACTAAGCCCCTGTGCCACCTGAGATAAACCTCCATTTAAAATAATACCCCTGTATATGTGCATACGGCCAGAGAGAAAGTTTTCGCTCAAGTTCTCATAACAGCTAAGCGAGAGTTATCATCTTTCTAACAGCGATTTAAAAATAGACCTGGTCTCTGAGTTTATCCGCTCATATCTTCCAACAGCAGCTCATGATCCTAAAACGAACAGCTGACGCTCAAAACAAAGCACACACACGTATAAGAACTTCTGCTTGAACCGCAGTGGACAGGATTGCTGACCAGGCCTGTCCTGTAGACACAAAATCAGCCAAATTGATCTAGTAAAAAAGAGTAATGCAGGTTTAGTATAATTTTGAAATGTTCATTCTAAGATACAAGTCCTGCACAATTATTTGCAAAAAAACATTAAAATCCCAATATGAACCTATGCAATTACTGTAAGAAGTAAAAAGCTACAATGTATTACAAGAAATAAATTGTCTGGAAGTTATGTGAGTTTGTAAATAAGTTAAGTATTAGTTGTGATAAACAAACATCATTATACTAAGATAATTTGTGTCAACATTTGCTGTTAGCCTGGATGAATACATTTAATATAAAAATGTACAATTAACAGTTAAACATTGCAGTTTAACATTTCACAATATGTGTCAAAATAATCGCAATATGGATTTTTTTGGTCAAAATATGCAGTGTTAAAAGATAATATACACTAAAAATAGAGGAGACGAAAATTTAACTGTCTGTGCTGTCTGAGAGTGGGAGGGGCATACTCTCTCACTCTCCAATGTCAAACACAGTTACACCAGCCAATCATGGGCATCGGTGAGCTTATGTATTAAGCTAGGTAGCGTAACTCTCTTGAACAAAAGTTCTATCTCAAAGAAGCATGTGTTGGCCTTCAACCTCTCCTGTTGGTAGCAGTTGCCTAAAAAGGAAGAACTGGGTGGTGTGTAGGGGAAAAAAAATCTTAGAGAAAGACCTTTTATTAACATTTTATTTTTTTACAGAAGAGTTTGTTAGTTTGTTTCTGCTTAGTTTGTAGCTAAATATAAACAAGGCTAAATATATTTTTTTAAATAAAAGGCTTTTGTTCAGATTTTTTTCCTTCATTTCTTTAATAGTCAACTAATATTTTCTAGAATAGGTTCTAGGACAGTGAACCCCCATAGACATCAAAAGCCTTCTATCATGCCTATAGATTACTATGGAGAGCATTGTATTACTCCCTATGTAGTGCGTCAACCAGTCTAACTTAAAACTGGCACAGTGTAGTGCGTCCTGAATAGTGTAAATCATTTAAATTGAGCTGTAAGATCTCACTGATAAATATATATATATATATATATATATATATATATATATATATTAAAAAATGCATCTATACAATTTATCTCTACATACCCTATAAATAACCCAGCACGATTCTTTTTTATATATTCACTGTATACACACACACACACACACACACACACACACTTTTTATACAGGGTCATAGGGGCCTGAAGCCAATTCCAGGAGACTTAGGGCACAAACTCCACGTACACAGACCCAAGGTGGGACCTAAACCTATCGATTCCCTGAGGCTTACCTACCCACCCACCTACCTACCTACATACCCACCCACCTACCTACATACACCCTGCTCAATTTTGTAGGCATTGCCTGCTTATAGCCCTTTCGCACTTCATAGCTTTATACATTCTGTAATTACTGCACATATTCTCTGCATAGCAGTGTATGCAATAACAATAAAGTTGTATTTATCTATCTGCAGGATGAAGTGAAAATCACGTGCGATTGCTTCATTTCTAAAATAACTGCAGTGTGTTGTGTTGTCATGCTTATTGTTATTTACCTTCACAAAAATACGGCCAAGAGTTCCATAAATGCTTTACACACCTACACTAATGATACAAAAGCGAAAGTTAATCAAGTTACTGAAAAAGAAACGAAAGTGAAAATGTTGACATTTCTATAAAAACTCCACTCAGCTCAAGTCCTAGGCTAGAAGAAACTGGGTGTCCTTAGTTCTTGAAATTAACTCACAAATCACAAACTGCATACATCACTGGCCTGGTAAACAATGACCTACATTTAGTTAATTAATTCAGCGCGATTATTACATGAAACATTATAATAATGTTAACTAGCTATCTCGGTTAGCGTACAATATTACTAGCGTCGAAAGAACCCACCTGTAATCGGACGACTCCCAGTTTCTGCGCAAGGATTGCCTAGCAGTATTTCACCGCCAGCGCTGTGATTGGTTTACAGCGCCACAAAATAGCTTCCTAACCAATCCTAATGAAGTAGGCGGGATTTGTCGGAAAACAGGTAGGATAAAATAACGCAATCTGAACCGCAAAGCTATGCTAACTATAGTAACTATAAAAGCCGAAACCGTATTGTAACGCATGTTTAATACGACTTCGCATTAATTTATAGCATTTTTTGCTTCTTATGTTTTTTTAATATTCTAAACTCCACTTTAGGATTTGTAAAATAACCAAATGTATAAATATTTTTACCTTATAATAAGCCCCATTGGAGCCGCGAACCTCAACCGTCAGTTCGTCCATTTTGAACACGCTAAGAATTGTGGGTAAAAGTTCTAGAACTATTCAGGCTAGGAATTCAGGCTTCATCGGGCTCGATCCCAATTCTCTATTTGCACAATGTTTAGGGCACTTTCTGGAATGCTTATTTTCATTTATTCAATGTGGTGTAACTATATAAATGAATTCGGCTTAAACTCAAATTGCATCTTAGTGTACATTGTTTTATTCCTTGTGCACTTGTTTAGAGAGTTGGAAAAAGATTTGGGATTAAGCCATTCTTCCATAGGGTTAACTATTATCCACATCTGGGTTTTCGGTTTACACTAATTGTGTTATGTAGTGAAATTTCTTTTTTTTTTTTTATATTTCTGAAATCTTCAAGCTGTTAGTGAGGGGAATAATTTGGTCTATTGCATTATATTATAAGAAGCATGTTTCTGTCGGAAGTTTAAACCATTTATTGGTACATGATTTTTGGGACATGTTCATTCAGGATTTCACTTTCACGTTTAGGACGTTATTTGTTTGCAGCATGTTCATTCAAGAATGGAAAGAAATTGAAAAATACTTATCAATAACATCTCATTTTTAAAAAATAAATAAATAAAATAATAAACAGCTGAAAGGCGGCACGGTGGTGTAGTGGTTAGCACTGGCGCCTTGCACCTCCAGGGTCCGGGTTCGATTCCCGTCTCTGTGTGCTTGGAGTTTGCATGTTCTCCCTGTGCTTGGTGGGTTTCGTCCCACAGTGTAGGTTAGGTTGATTGGTGATCCCATAGTGTTTAAATGAGTGTGTGCCCTGCGATGGATTGGCACCCTGTCCAGGTTGTACCCCACATAATGCCCTAAGTCTCTTGGGATAGGCTCCAGGTCCCCATGACTCTGAATAGAGGATAAATTGGTATAGAAGATGAGTGTGTGATTAAACACAGCTGATTGAGCAAAATTTACTACAAAAGTAACCACCATAACAGGGTTTGGAGCATCAGTATTGTTCAAATTTACAACACATTACCAAAAAAAAGGCATTTTATAATTTATTTCTTGCTGTAGCAGCGTAGCATGATTTTTTAAACCAATATCAACATCAATCTTTAAAATTTGATGAACACTTGCTTTCTACTTAAGGGTCTTTCTCAAGGGCCCATCATTGGCAACTTGCGGGTGCTGGGGCTTAAAATCCTGATCTTCTGATCAGTAACCCAGTAACCCACAGCCTTAACTGATTGAGCCACCACTGCCCTATAAAGATGTGGACATACATAGTAGTTTATACAATGTCCACATCTTTATTTGTTTATATGTATCTGTTTTTGGTGGTCAGCTTTTTTTTTGGTTCTGGCCAGACCCACATACAGTATATGACCTCACATCCACAAAGTTTATGTTTTTGTTTACAGTAATTCTATTGCAAAGAGAAACAAATTTGTAACACAGCACCATAGTTACTCTGCATGCACTATATACTCTGCACTAAAGTACTTTTACTAATCAGGCCCAATAAATGCTGCAAAAGTTTGACCCTCATAATTGACCTGCATATGTTATAATAGTTCTAATAAAACAAATCTCTTAATTCTCTATTACAGCACATTTTATCAACCTCTAGGTTCGATCACTATCAGAAATCCCAACAATGCATGTGCACCTGATACACTCGTACCATAATTCATCTTATTGCTTGATCCTGATTTTAGATATATTTAGATATGTATTCTAAACACCAGCATTACAATATGTTCCTAGTGTGGTCTGAATAAGGATTTGAAGAGGTTTTCAAACCTTTTTGTTTGACAAAACCTGTTAGTGACACCTAGTGGAAAATCATTTAAACATTTCACCTTGAACATTTCTCTTGCTTAAACAATAACAGTTATTAGATGGCATTTATTTTCAGGACAAAAAAAAGACAAAAATATTTATAATAATGTAGCCTGATATACAGCAAATACAAAGATGATCTAATTGATGTAATGGTTCTAATAATTTAAGTATTTGTAACAGTATTTGTTACTGTAAATGCAACAAAATATACATTTTACATCTATAAGTTGACAAGGTGGGGTACATCCTGGACGGGTTGCCAATCCATCGCAGGACACACACACAACAGGCAATTTGGGAACACAAATAATCCTAATCTGCAGGTCTTTGGACCTTCCTTCCTGTGGGAGGAATACCAGAGTACTTGGAAGAAACCCACCAAGCGCAGGGAGAACATGCAAACTCCACACACACAGACCCGAGGCAGGAATCGAACCTGCACCCTGGAGGTGCGAGGCAGTAGTGCTAACCACAAAGCCACTGTGCCACCTTTATGAAAATCAGATTTATTAAATTTGAATTGCTTAATTAGCATACTTAATAATATCAAGTGTTGCTAGAATTAAAATGTGTATTTCACTTTCAAAACACTCAAGAGAAAAAGATTTAAAGAACAATTTCTCAGTTAAAAAAAAAAACATTCTTTATTGATTTTGATCATTAACATTAATGTTAATCTTAAATCCAGATGATTAAGGTAAATTCTCTTACTGTATATCAGTCTTAATATGGATACGTATGAGTATGTGAAATTATATGAATGCAGACTGATTTTTGTGTAGTAGTAGCGCAGTGTTTCTTGCATGTTTTCCACTTACAGTAGGTGTTGAATGGAAGTGAAAACAGGAGAAACTCCAACTGTTGTGGAGTTTCTCTACTGTAAGTCTACTACAGTATAAGTCACTTGTATAGAAGAACTGCTTGAGGTGTATACAGTTATTACTTCAGTGAAGTGGCCATTAATGTTCAGTATCAATACCCACTGTATAAAGTCATTGAAGTTGTGTAAGAGGTCATGTTGTTGTTGCAGATGTTTTGCAGTCATTACCTTCCTACCTTGTAGTTTGCCATGTTACACCTTAGTTTATCCTTCCTACCTTGTAGTTTACACCTTTGTTAATCTTTTTAACATACAATTTGCCACATTACACATTAGCTTCCCTTTTATGCTGTAGTTACACTTAAGTTTAAACTCCTAGCCTTCTTACATGTTTACAGTAAAATTCTAGTATTACTTGAACCCTTTCAGAGTTTATATGTTTCCAGCAGAATCTGTATATGAATCCTGCAGTGTGTTAATTTAATTCAACACTGCTGGGAATTTTACAGCATTACACCTTAGTCTATATTCCTGCCATGTACTGTACCATGTTAAACCTTTGTTTTTCATCTAACTCTGTAGCTTACCATGTTACGATTTATTTCATAATCGTACACTGTTATTTATCAAGTCTTCATTTTACTTCTTACCCTGTTATTGACCATGCAACACCTTATCTTAACGTCTTACCCTGTAGTTTACCGTTACACCTAAGATTATGTTCTTAAGCTGTAGTTAAGGTGACCCCTTAGTTGACCTTCTTATTCTGTAGTTTATTATGCCTTAAATTTACTTCTTACCCTGTTGTTTAACTTAACCTGTAATTTACCATGTCACATTTCGGTGGATAGTTTATATTTCTATAGTTCATAGTTTTTATTATATTTACATCGTGCAGTCTCTGACACTGACCTCGTTATTGAATCCATGAGAATTAATCCACCCATGTTATTGTTAAACATGTCTGTATTATATCTGCCCCCGCAAGTATGGACTATAAATATGTGTTCAGTGCAAGCCTGAATTAAAAAAAACAAAAAAACACATGCTTTTATAGTCTCTCACATCAGTTCCACATTAAGATCATGTGATGGTCTAAAACCTCCTTATGTCAAAACATAAATATGATTGGAGGAAGTGAAGAAACAATGCTCTTCATTTCAGTCGTGACCTCAAGAGATGCATCCTGAACAATATCTCAGTTTATCACTGACACAGAGAATTATTGAATCAATTATGATTCATCAGTCTTAATCTTCTAACAGTGTTTTGAAGGTATTAGATTAAAAAAAATTTTTTAATACCCTTCATGTACAGTATTACATCCTAATATAATCCTAAGGGGTAAAAAAAAAAAAAAATTCTCTATTCAGAATGGTCAGAAGGTGATGATTAAATTTGTATAACAGCAGCTCTGACATCAGTGAGAATGTGTTAACAGTTAACGTTTATGGAGAATATTCAAGTGTAAGTACTTTGTCAAAGATAAACCGGTAACTTTACGTTTTCTGGCATCTTAAGGACAGGGGAGTTTACTTCAGTGCCAGGTTTACTGTTTCATTTTAAAGCCATTTCGGCAGTGTAGAGAAGCAAAATCACAAAAATCTAAAATATGTGTTACTGGCCAAATATTTATGGACCTAACTGTGTGCATGTTCTTCCTGTGCTTGGTGGGTTTGAATGTTCTTGTGCTCTCGTTTCCTCTCACAGTCCAAAGACATGCAGATTAGGTTAATCAAAGTTCCCAAATTTCTCATAGTGTGTGAATGAGCATGTGAGTGTGTGTATATGTTTGTGTGCCCTGCGATGGATTGGCACTCCATCCAGGGTGTACCCTGTCTCGTGCCCTACTGTAAGTCTCCTGGGATAGGCTCCAGGTCCCTCACAGCCCTGTATAGAGGATAAAGCGGTATAGACGATGAGATGAAATGATGAGACTATGATCATAATAAAAAAATGCAAAGTACGATTGCTTAGCAGATGCAGATGAGATTGTCCAGGTGGCAGAGCTAGCAACATCATAGTTAAATGACAAACGCTCTGCTAAGTCCATATGGATGGAGCAAGTTTTTTTGATATATGCAATTAAAATAAATAAATAAATACATTTTAGCTAGTTAAAAAAGTTAACATTTATTTATTTATTTATTTATTTTATTGCATCTATCAAAATGTTGCTACATACTGTACATATGGACTAAGTCCCCAAATGTGATTTTTTTTTTCATATGGACAAACTTGCAAAAACATTCATTTCTTCTTTAAAAAAAAAACAGTCTAATCATTGATGTACTGCATAAATTAAGCTGTCTAATTAAATAAGGCCCACAAAAGGATTTGATGGTTTTATTTCTAAATATTGACTTCTTTTTAATCTGACTTTATCTTATTTGCCTTTGACTCCATTATGACTTGGTTTTTGCTATTTCTCGAATTGACTACACCCACATTTAAAAATCTGCTGAAATAATTTAGCAAATTTTAATGCCTATAGCTCACAGCCTCATGTTAATCTACATATTGTTTACCTTAATAAATACTTTGTTAATGCACTTACAATAGGCAGTTCTCCTTCACTAGGTGTGCACAGCTAGACGTTATATTTTTCACTTCAAAAAGACAATTAATGATCGGTACTGTTAGTGTTAGCTATATTGAGTGTTGACAGAAGCGTGAGGGCAAGTTTGGTTATCAATAGTTATAAAATCACTGTGCAATTCGACTTCTGCAGCTCTCAGCACAAGGAGTATAGCAAGGTGTCTATCTGTAATACAGTGTGCCAAAATATATATGGAATATTTCAGACGCTGTGTGTGGCAGTGAGTGGGAGAGTGTTAGTGCCACATAAGCCGTTATGGTGGGGCTGATAGCGAGGCCTCGTGTTCACACTAACCAGTTTACCAATTCCATTATGCTAAGCCCGTACACACTCGCTGCTGATGAACGATTAGAAAATGCGTAATCTCCCGTGGCACCATCACCGGACTACAACAGGGAAATTTCATTCATCCTATCCAATTTTTCTACTTATTTAAGAAAATAAATTACTCTCCCTCAGTAATCAGATCCATAGCAGGGCTGGTTCATGAGTTAAGCCAACTTCCATTACGCTTTCATCTCTTGGATGTATTGCACAAAAAATGTTTTCAAATCAGACATACACACTAAGAAACTCCAGAGCTCATTTGCCAACGCTCTCTGTATTATCTTTAACCAAAACCCATCAGGATTTCTAAAATATTGCAAAGAGAAGCTGTTAGGGCTTAGTTTACACTCAACCTGTACAAATATCTTTATTAAATTATGAAACCACAAAACTGTAAATTAAACATAATTATCTGTTATGATGTTTGTCAATTGCCCGTGAAATTTGCACATTTATCTGTGGAAAAAACAATGTAATGGCCAAATACTTGAGACCTAAAGCAAATCATAAGTAAAATATATAGTTAAGTTAAATATTAAAATGATGGATATTAGAAGCATTTTTCCTCCTCTGTTTTGTCATCGAAACAGAAGTTAAAAATATTGTATGATATAGCAGAATAATGACATACCATAATAAACATGTATGTATAACTTCTGTTTTATTTGCCCAGTATAGAGAGGGATTCCATAAAATATAAATAAACATTTTCTTTCTTATTACTGTAGGCCACAAGCAAGGTTTTTAATGAAATGTTAAACCATTAGAACATATCAGAATACAGTAAAAACAAAACACAAAAAAATATCTCACTATTCTAACAAACAACAAAAATTTAATGAACCAGCTACCTATAGCATGGGTTATAATTAATAAATAAATAAATAAATGACACATCAAATGTAGATTTGCATATTTAATTTGTCTAAAGTTTAGTTAGCAATTTTGAAACATCACACATTACTTACACATAGTTCTCAAAGAAAAAGGCAAAAATAAATTTTAAGTTTCAAGACACATCTTATCACATTCATAAAATCTGTGTTGTGTTGTTTATTACAACAACAAAAAAACATTACAACAAGCACAAAAAACACATTAACCAGTAAGTTAGCTTACCACACATTAACCAGTCTAGCTAGCAACTGCATAACACATTACTAGTATTATTAGTATTAACATATTAATACTATAAACACCTTTTTTTTAAATTCCGAATATATTTTAAGACATGGGTAGTAAAGCATGTTGTAATATTTACTGCAACATTTCTATATGTTATAAGTTATAAGTTATAACATTAGAAACCCTACCCTTAAACTGATTTCAGGGACGCAAAGGCTTATCACAGGCTAGTCTCCGAATAAATATTAATATGCATTAAAATATCTAACACAGAGGAGGCCTTCAGAGTGATCAGGTGATCTGAAAATGGATCTCTCATCCTTTAAATGGCAAATGAGTTTGTTTTGTGTTGAGGGAGAGAGAGAGAGAGAGAGAGAGAGAGAAGCTGGAGCTGCAGATCTATTAGTTTGCTCTCCATGCATATCCAATTCCTCTTCAATCTGACGATGCATTTATAGGTATAATTGAAAATTAGCTGTACATGTTTTTTTATTTTTTTTGGTAGGCAGGCTAATTTATCACAGCCCATTGTTCCTCGGTGACACTTTCGCCCTGTGTCTAACGAGGCTGTGGGAGCTGCAGGTCGAGCCAAAGCGCCCAGATTTTGTTCCTCTCATGCATTTTCTGCTCTTTGTTGCTAATTGTGGCCTCCTCTCCATTGAGTGGTGAGTGGACTAAAAGAGCGTGCTGGCTCCACACCGGCCCGCTCGGCCTATTATCAAAGATACTCTTGATCTTTTCAAAAGCAGGAAATAGATTTTTTATCCTCTTCTTACTGCACGAGAGATGAGGGGGGAAAAAAACGTAATTTGCAATGCGTCCATTAGTTCTTCATTAAAGCAAGATTAAATTGCACCGCAAAATCACATCTGCCTTGCCATGATTAAAGGGTGGCATTTTTTACAGGCCAAAACTAATTACTAGTCAAAATGAATGAGGAGTTTAAAAAAGCAGGCGTGTTTTTACATTAGATAGTATGGCTTGTAATTAGATTTGACCTAATTCCACTATTTTGTCTCCATTAATGATATGAGACAGTTCTCATCTCTCTCACTCTTTCTCACTCTTGACTCACAGCTCCAAATATATTGCTTAAATAATATTAGTAAAGTTTATATTAACGTCATTACTAGTTACTAAGTGCTAAATTATGATAACAGTGATGGAAAAGATGAAAAGCGGTGAATGAGAGAGTACAATTTTTGTTTTGTTTTTATTATAAACATTAAAAAAAACAATTAAATGTCCCATGTTTGTATGTCACATAGTACATGCACACATTTTACATCTGTATTTAAGTAGATAAATTGTGTATTTATGTCACATTCTTCCATAATGGCACATCCTGAAGTAATTTACTCTGCTTATACTGTATGACAGCAATTTGCCAACAATTATATATTTTAATTTACTTAATGCAAAACTTACATTTACAGTGTAAAGTTGTGTTCAATGTCATGGGAACATGCATGAAACCTGTTCCTCTTCTCGCTGTCATTACAGTCAATAAAACAGTCTTCTACCAGCATCTCTTTTTTTCACTATCTAATAAGATTTTTAAAAATACAAAATACATTTTTTTAAAAATCAGCTTGTTTCTCATTACAGAAATTACAGCTCTGTCTCTGTATTTAAAAGTACTGACACTGGAGACTCCTTCAATAAATAAGATGTAAGTCTATAAGTCCTGTCCTTATAGGACATTTTACCATATCACTGATTATATGTTTTTATTTGTTAAATAAGAAAGAAAAAGTGACTGGTGACGTATAATATAAGTGAGAACAGCAACTAACTTGTTGCACAGACATTTCACAACATTACAAGTTACTTTAAACAGATACAAAATATGAGTTTTATTCTTTAATGAACAAAATTATGCTGTATGAAGAATAAAACACTTAGCAACATGCTGTTATAAGAAAATAATCAACTTGGGCTTTGTAACAACTCTCCTTCATCACACCATCTAGTTGATGATTATTTTACTTTGGAAGCAGCATACACAGTGGTTTATTTCTTCATATTCTAATTTATTATGTCAGTTTTCAGATATATATATATTTTTTAAACATTCTGATCATGAGAAATTGACTCTTAGGAAATATACATACCAAGATTTCTTTTCTTTTCATTCTTCTTTATTTAGTAAAAATCCAAACACATAAATTTTTAGTGGTGGAATCACCCCGTTTGTGCTGAGCTGAGTTTTTTACCTCTCTCTCTCTCTCTCTCTCTCTCTCTCTCTCTCACACACACACACACACACACACACAAACTCACACACATTCCCAGCTCATAAACATTGCAGCCTGAGCTTATCCTAAGCATGTTAGTGTTTGTGATGGTGTGTGTGTGATAGCAGCCTCAGTCCAAATCAGCAGAATGAACCGTGATCGTGGAATGTGTGTGTATGTGTGTCTGCGTGTAAAAGTGGACAACACATGCAGCAAATATGCAGCACGGAATTTATTATGATAACAAACCATTATAAATGCTCCTAATCTGCTTATGTCCAGGGTTCAAATTCATTCTGTATTTGTGCTTCACCGGGCAAATATTTTCTCCACAACATACTGTATGCTTAACACGGCAAAACCTAGACACTTCCTGTAAAGTTTAAGTGCTTAGAATTTATCTAATTCTTTTAAATTGAATATATTTTTTAAATTTAAGAATTTGTCAAATTGCATAACAGAGGATTTAAGCTAATTGAGAAAGAGGAAATGAGCTGACATCACCGCTCATATTTCATTGGAGACTTGAAGCAAAAAGATGTCATCTTCATCATCATCATCATGTTGCGATGTTAAAATGCATGACTTCCAGTGTTTCTACTGCTTTTACTTTTATACAACGATTTTGTGCAAACCACCCAAACAACCTACCTAAAATGGTAAAGCAAAAAATCACCAAACATTCCCTTAAATATCTACTTCTTATTATTAGTCACTTCCACTGCATACTACCACCACCGAGTGTCTTGCTGCTATGTAACGGAGTGACAATCTTATTGTGTACTCGGAAAAAATACACTTTTACGAATTGGCTAATCTGAAAGTTTTATTACCATGGTTATTATACTGTATGGTATTTGGTAGAGAAATTATGACTAATATTGGATATTATTATATTTTCTCTTATATTATATTTTCTGACTTTTTCTATAGCGTTTGTCTTGTACAGAATCGCAGGAGGCCTGAAGCCTATCCCAAGGAACTCAGAGCACTAGGCAGGATACATCCTAGACAGGGTGCCAATCCATCAAGCATGCACACCCTCACATGCCCTTACAATTAGCCTAATCTGCATGTCTTTGAACTGTAGGGAGGAAACCGGAGTACCCGGACGAAACCCACCAAGTACAGGGAGAACATGCAAACTCCACGCACACAGATTCCAACGTGGGACTTGAACTCTCAACCATTGGACGTGTTTTGCTAACCGCAAATGCTGCCTATATTCACTTACAAATTAAACACAAACGTTTCTCCACCTTTCTGTGAAAAAAGTATTTAACTTTCAGGGTATCAGGGTAACCTTAATGCAGGTTTCCTCAAGGTACAGTTTGACAGCAAAGATTCACTGATTTACTGGCAGCAGTACAGTAAATGGATAATTAAAGATATGAATAATTGTAAGGATAATTGATTATATGAAGAATTATTTATAATAACTTTTGATGGAAACGTTAAACATTTCAATAGCCCAGAGTTTGCCATTTGATCCAGATGTAAACAAAAAATGTAAACATTATTCAATGTAATCAGTTACTGTTTATGCAATTGTTTTTACTGTTTAATAAAAACATAAGTTATAAAAATGATTATATACATTATGTTCAATTTTTTATTATTTTTTTAGTTTAGTATATATTTAAGGAATATCACATAAGCAAGAGTGTGCTTAAACAGAATATTGGCCAATGTATAGCCATAGTTTATAATTGCTTTTATAACACAGTTCTATAAACAAGAAATCAAGATGAATCAAATATGTAGCTGATGTTTCAGACATAAACTGGCAAAATGCTCTGTTTATTTATTCTCTGCTCTTAGAAGCTATACTCAATTTACAGCATGTTGGTTAGCTGGCTAGTTTGCTCACATTCATTTGTATTTCCCTGTTGACGGTACATCCAGTGAAATGTTGCATCCCTTCTTCCTTTTCTTCTTCCCCTGACATGTTTTCATGTTCTAGGTCAAAAGGTAAGTTCCTAAAAAATACTGTTTTCCATATCCACTGATGATGTTGCTAACTCACTGTAGCAATGTTTGTAAGCCAGGAAGTAATGATTTATGTGACAAACACACAAAATACACACAGTGAATTTCCCAGAGCGATTATAGAAAATGTAGGATTGTAGAACGTCGCTCAACCAATTACATCAGATCTAACTGTTGTATAAAACCACTACGATACTAACTCTCTTCAACCAATCAGATTGCAGAGTTGAACTCACTGAGGTATGAAGTACTTTTAACTACACTGCTGTTGAATTCTGCATTTGTAACAATTTCTACATGTAACAATACTTAAGCTGCAAATCACAGAAAATACTCCACATGAACAAATACTAAAATCTTTTTTTTTAACTTCAAGTTCTAATTAACTTTAAGAGAGAAAGGAAAGAAGAGCCTGGTGAGGCCATTCCACAGCATTAAATGTACAGCTCTTGAAAAAAATAGAGACCACAGAAAAGTATTCAGTTTTTTTTCTTACAGAAATACTGTAGTATTTGCAGAGCTTTAACAACCTCAAATAAAACAAAAGGCAAATAATAAACAAATTGTGTTAATGCTTTGGATAAATAACATTAAGAAATCAATATTTGAAATCAGTGTATATACACAGCAAAATCGTCAGTGTTAATTTAACTCCCACAGTGTTAAATTCAACACTATCCCAGTGTTTATATAATCC
>JAQMYL010000007.1:15376033-15386656 GCA_030014365.1 Clarias pachynema | reverse complement strand
AACTATTTTTGCTTTTTGTGATATTAAAGAGTTATTTATAACATGTTATATTAAACTGATAAAATTATATTATATAGGTATGAATTGCATTTTTTTGTTTATGTCTTAAGTTTTGTGTAGGGAGTGAAAAATAGTTGTTCTGATCATATATACTTTAATGTATTACTAAAATCAGTAAAAAGTTATTCAGAGTTAATAAAATTAAAAAAATGTTTGGTGATAACCTGATGTGAGGTGCAAATGTGAGAAAATTACTTTATTAGATGATTTAGATGAGTATAATATATTTCATATTTTTAAATATAGAGTATAAATATAGTACACAATTATTGTAATATTGCATTGTATACTGTAATGCTATTAAGAATGTTCAAATGTATAATACTGTAGGGAGTTAGGTTGTTGTTAAATCAGTAAAATCAGTTCTAAGGCACCTCTGACTCACACCATAAATGTGCCTCACACCCGGAGTGCTCAAATCTCACCTCTGAGTTTGTGTGTGTGTGTGTGTGTGTAGTTTGCAGTGTTTTCCAAGTGTTTTGTGCCTTGCTCTAGGTAGGTCAAGTTTTCTACCACAGTCTGAACATGCACTGTAGTGTATGGTTAAGTGTGTGAGTGTGTGTGCCCTGTGATGGTGTACCCTGTGATGGGCTGGCATGCCACATAGGGGGTCTCCTGCTTGGTGTCCGTTGCTACCTGTTATAGGCTCCATGCCCCCCCCTACTCTAAGCAGTCTGGAAACTGAAAGAATGACTAAATTAATCAATTTTATTTTATCATTTGGCTCTTCCACATTCTTAAATGCATTACTTCTTTAAGGTCGCTAAATGTTATGTTGCCAGATTTTGAATAAGTCCTATTTGTATTGATTTTGGACTAATATAATTGGGATGGAGGATATAATTTACATTTGGGGCTTAATCTTCACTTTCATCAAGTGTTTTTTTTTTTTTTTTTAATCTTGTGTTATTTAAAGTTATTTGATTTTCAGTTTTAAAACCAGATCATGTCTAATGATCAATTCAATAAAATTTTATTTGTGTAGCACTCTTAACTCACTCTGGCCTTTTTCAGAAAGCAGCCTTACAAAAATATATAAATTTCAATGTTATATCTGTCTCAATGTTATAAATTAACTTTTATTCTTTTTATTCAATTCTGATCACTTAATCAGAAGGTAAGAAGGTGCTTATTTTCTATAATAACAGATCAGACAGCAGAGAAGCTGCAAATGGACAGCTCTATATAAATGTCTTTATACTGTTATGTTCTGATTTTTCCCCCCAAATGTTAATTAAAAAAAAATAAATCCGTATAGGGATTTGTGTTTATTTAACATTCGTCGAAGTCATGGTAGTCTCCAGTGTCAGCACTTTGTAACAATCAGAGGTAAAGCTCTAACTTGTATTGCATTGTGACATTGTTTAAACTTTGCATACTAACTTCAAGAACAAGACAAAAACCTTTTGATATAAAGGAAACAAAACTACTGTTATAGTAGGAAATGTAATTCAGCTTTATATTGATAAGTGTGATCACACAAAAATGGTATAGTACAGAGGTTCTCAAACATAAAGTTAGAAGTAAATAAAGTAATTAGTTTGAAGATCAGTTTTGAAAAACTGGGATTTTTTATTTAATTTAAAATACCAAATGATGCAACATGTGAATGTCCCCAAAGATGGTCAAAATACACAGCAGCCTAGTAAGCATTCTACCTTGACACAAAAAAAGGTGTCGCTGCTAGATGGAGACACTGAACTTTGCATATTTGGATGGTGACCGCAAACTTAAATGATGATAGGTTCCCTGTTGAGTATGGTTCCTCTCAAGGTTTCTTCTTATTGTCATCTCAGGGAGTTTTTTCTTGCGCCTTCGCCCTCGGCTTGCTCATCAGGGACAGTCTGATCATTTTGTTTTATCCATATTTTCTTACACATTTCATACTCATTTGACAATTTTTTTATTGATACTGTAAAAGCTGTTTTGCAACAAATATCATTGTTAAAAGAGATATACTAATAAAATGTAACTTATATTTATATCTAATTGAATTAGAACTCACTAATTTTGACAGGGTGCCTGTTAGCTAACAATTGAACCCTGAAGTTAAACACCAAATACTTGCTGGCTATCAATGTTGCCATGACAACAATGTCAAACAGGGAAACTATTAAGTTTATCCTTAATCTCGGGCCGAGGTCACTGTAACGATTTCCACGTAGAGTAGAAATAAAATAACAGTTTATTGGTGAGTATAACACATTTTTATTTCAAATTAGGAAACATTGACTTTATTACATAGTACCACTGCATTCCTAATTTGAGGTGTGGGCAGACTTTGAGAAACTCTGGTATAATACCTTAATATATCAATCTGGCAACTATGAAAACAACTTATGTGGTGTATTTTAAGCGATCTGGCAACCATTCTGTATGGGTCTGAGCGGTTTGTTGTTTCAACATCATTCAGTCAGTGGGAGGAAGAGCAGCTTCACTTCACCTCAAACATGAAGGACTAATAGACTTTATTTACACTTTTATTTTTAACCCTACTTCATTTCTTTCTCTGTGCATGCCGTGATGTACAGACTGAGCACCTTGCGCAGGAGGAAAACATACATGTTGCGGAAGTATTTCGGCGGAGAAAGGAAAGGAGAGCTGGCTAACTTTTGCTAGCTAGCGAGCTAATTCGTTAGCAACGCATCTTATTAAGCTAGCTGAAGTAAGCTAAGCTAAAATCCCGAGGATGCTGCGGTGGATCCGACAACAGCTGGTGAGTTTTATTTGCTAGGATTTACTCTGATGTAGAATTTAACATTTATAAAGAGGGAATATTATGTTTTCGATAGGTTTTAATTAGAGTTAGCTGGCGAGCTTTCAGACCAAAAGTGTGTGGTTTTCTGAGTGCCAGAGTACCTTATGTACCTTATTGAGTTGTGTTTACTTCAGTATTGTTATATGTTTATTTCTATAACATTTTAGCAAAAACTTAATAAATAATATATTAAAGCTACATGTTAGCCTTTTCTGAGAAGTTTCTCTCACTAACAGTACACTAACTTCCCTTATGACGTCATATTTGAATGGGTAAATTTATCTAATAAAATAATAATGTTAGATTTTGTATCATTCATACATGTTTTTTTTTATTAAGGCTAATAAAATACAACAGAGAAAGCATGAGCTTGAGTAATAAAGGTAAATAAAATAAAAAGCATTTAGTCTTTCTCTTATACTCTTGTACTATAGTGGAAACACCTAATGATGTTACAGTGCTATAATTATCTCGTTTTCTTCTTCATCTACTTTCTTGTTTAGCTGCATTTAGGATCCAGTAGATTGGATAAATTACAGCCAACTGTCGATCTCATTCTCCCTCATCTGCCCGGCCTCTTAAAGACGATTTTCCAGACTAGCCGTCCTTAAAACCTCTAATACATCTTTCTCTATTCTTGTCTTGTCCCCGACACGTTTCCTCCCAAGACCATTCAGCATCACCACCTATAGATCTCCCTCTCCTTAGCTTCCCTGTCCTTTAACGCAGACTTTTCATCCAGTCTTCCTCCTAATCAACATGCTTCCTTCCCTGATTAGTGACTCCCCATTCATTTATAACAGTTATATATATTAAATAATAGCATTGTGATGTCACTAGGTGTGTTTCTGTAACAGCACTAGGTGTAACAGACTAAATGCTTTTTATTTTCATTTTATTTACATTTACTACTCAAGCTTGTGCTTTCTCTGGTTTGATCAGCCGAAGTTGGTGGTGATGCAACTTACCGGATGAACAAATAATGAATAGTTAATTACCTTTTACTACACAAGAGGTGTTATTCGTGTTTCTGGATTTAAAACATCAAGTCATTTAATTAAGTGTGTGTGTGTAGGTGGGTGGATGTCTGTCTGTCTGTCTGTCTGTCTGTGTGTGTGTGATTATATTTAGGTGTGAGGACAGACTGTATCTACATTTCTACACCAAAAAAGCTCTGTACAATACTTCACACACAACTTTGTCATCAAACCTTAAACATTATTTTCTTATGTTTCTTATTTTGGTCAGAACACACAGCTGCTACAGGGAAACTGGAAGGCTGTTATCTTGATTATTAGAAATTAAAAACAATTATTTGAATAATAATTACAAACAGGAAGCAGAGGATATAATTTACATATAAATAATATTATTTAAATATATAATATTTAACATATTTAAGTTTTTTATAGACCAATTTAATCTCTAAATGTAAAGGTGTTTACATGTTGTTTATCAAATGTGATCTGATATTTGTGTGTATTATCTCCTTTAAATAATCTTTTTGAAGACATTCATTAAAAGTCGATTGAATTTGTAATAATTAGGGCCATGCTGTTAATAAAAAGAAATCATTAAAATCACCAAACCCACATGCAGAACCTCTACTCGTAATAATCTTGCTAATGCCATTTTTTTTTGTGAATAGTTTTTTAAATTTTTTATTCTGTTAATAATTTACTCACTGTGTGTTCATTTACTTTCCTTCAAAAATTATATTACCGCCTGTGTAGTCACATGACTCTGCCCTGTCCTGTCTGACACATGGAAGCAACAAGTAGAAATAAAAACAAGAAAAATCATCAGAAAAATATTTATAAAACTCACCAGTGAAATTTAAGGGCAAAAAAAAGTACATTAATACTGCACATAAAGGTAGAACTTCAAAGCCATTTTGTAAGTAAATGTAAAATCTTCAAATAATTGTGATATTGATTTGACATCATATCCCGCCTGAAATTCTTAAATTCTTTGCTAGTCCAAACATTGTTTGCCGGAATTACACTGTTAATCGACTGTTTAAAAACCACACCCGCATGTAGTGATGATAAACGGAAACATTTATTAGGTAACATCTGTGTGGAAGTCTCTCAAAACAGGAGGAGGAATCCTTCAGACACAAAAACTGCAAATACAAAGGAGGTGTGGCTCAGCACTACTGCAGTTCAAACTGATCTGATGCTCTTCGTGGATTAGATCACAGTTGTTCATTTTGGTCACAGTTCATTAATCTGTAACCTAATTATCTCCTAATTATTAGTATCTTAAAATGTAACTCTAAAAAGTCTCTAAAAAAAACAACAAACAAACAAAAAAAACAACAGCAATATTTTTTCACCATTTTGCTTATTCTTAAATAGAAATGTAGATTATGAGATGGGCGCTATGACATCAATATAATTATAATGAACATCACAATGTGTTTACTGCAACATGGTGATTATGCATATCATGATAGGGTTTTAAATAAAACTATAAATCTTCTGGGTCATATTTCATTTGTAGAATTTTGCTAAATTAGTGTTTCTCATTTTAATTTGAAAGTTATCTCCCAGTTCTACTAGGGATTGTAAAATGAACTAGAACTGATTTGAAGTTGTGTATGTGTGCTGTGTAGACATGTCCTATGTGTCTACTTTATGAATAAACGCTGTGTTTGCGGTGTTGGCGAAATCATATCCTACCACATAATCTTTAGATGACAATGCTGATGTTTCATATTTTCCTGTCAGTGTCTTTAAACAGCAAAAACACAAGTGTGTTTTTATGCCTTGTTATTTTGGACTTTATTTAAACCCCACGCATTTGATGGTTCACGTCTCCGTAAGCGTTTCTTTTCTCCATAATTAACATCTCACTCTTTCCGTCTTTTCTCTCACAAGTCAGGCGTGAATTTGAACTTCCTGCAGGGAACCCCAAACATGAACACAAAAGGACTTTGTAACACTGAAATGTTGATGTTGATTAATTTTCTATAATGGCAGCTCTGACAGTAATCCAGCTGCAAGTCACAGGTTTTTATTGAAGCGCTCATTCTAATATGTTGTTTCCGTAGAAGCAGCTCTTTCACAGGGACTTTTACTGCAGATGCTCCACATCATAAATCTTCACAGATCTTCAACTCAAGTCTAGGAGGGACAGTGTTTAACACACAGTTTGTAATTAATGAACACCTAAACATAACCACTGAACCTGGTATCTGACAGATTCGTTAAATCAGGTTAGAGCAGAATAAGCACCAAACTGTGCTGGACACTAGCCCTGTCATAAATGGAACAAAAAAAACATAATTGAGGTGGTGGCAACAGTTTTGCGAGGAGGACTGTTAACGGAACTAATTTAATGTAACGTAAATTGATTTTTTTTAAAATAACAAGACAATATAATATCATTATTCATTATATTCATTAGTCATTATTGTGCAGTTTATCATATTCTATGATCTGTGATTTAAAATATATATATATATTTCTTCACACAAACGAACAGTGCTATGCCTCATCCATGTTCTATAGTATGCATGTAGCTGAAGTTAGTGTGTTTTGCGTCATAGTTAGAAGCAGATTTATTACTTTTCACATAGTTGATTAAGCGCTTTTTGAGCTTCCAGGTAGAGACAATCTCACCTGACAGGTTTTCTGCAGTCACTGTGTTGATGTTCCAGGCGTGTGTGTGTGTGTGTGTGTGTGTGTGTGTGTGTGTGTGTGTGTGTGTGTGTGTGTGTGTCAGTCATCAGGTGCTCAGGGTATACAGGATGTCAGCATTACACAGTCACATTCACAGTGGTTTGAAGGAGGCATGGTCTGTGTGTCTGTCAGTTCCAGTGATGGTGCACGGGCCCTGTGTACATGCCTGTCAATCCCAGTGAAGGAGGCGTGGCCTCTTTGTCTGTCAGTTCCAGTGAAGGAGGCGTGGTCTCTATGTGTGTCTGTCAGTTCCAATGAAGAAGGCTTGGCCTCTGGTTTTTTTCCTGCCCTGAGATGAGGCAAGATGTACCAGTAGTATGAATTATTAATTAGTGTTAATTAGGTCTAATGCCTAACACCAGGCATTGTTACAGCATTTCACTTCATTCATTCATTCATTCATTCACATCATTATTCTCATTAAACAACTCATTAAACTATTGTAAAATTACATCTTGAAAGTAGGGTGCTTATCCATACATTACAGTAGCTTTGTATTGCTTCGTGTTTGTCAGTTTTTCATGCCTGCAGCATTTTTCTAAGAGGCTTGAGCTCAGTGGGAGAGGGCGCTCCATTAATCTGATGTATTTAATTAAGCACTCTGGTCTCGTAATGTATTGATTTATTACAGCCTGTGTTTCATAAGTGCTTTAATGCGTTTCACTTTACTGCTCTGTTTAAAAGCTGGTTATTGAAGCTTAGATTAATTTTACACACTGTTTCAGGTTTGTTAGAGAGTGGTATAAATGTACAGTACCGCTCAGAGTGCACATGTCTTCCTACAGAGAGGTTTTTAAAAAAAACTGCAGATTTGAAGTTAATGGAATAAAATAATGTTAAAAATATGCAGTTTAGTACAACTGTCTTAAGGGTATTAAACTCCAGACTGCAGTATGAGTTTCTGCAATGTTGTTGTGTCTACAGACTGTGCCATGGCTGAAGTCATGTGGTCAAATGATTGATCATAAGATTACGCTGATTCATTTGTCAACTGGGCAGGAAGAAAACCACTCAGATGAGCCTTTAAATGAAGGAGCTAGTAGAGATTCCCATGCAAATCATCCCCATCCAAAAGGAGCAGAAAATAAAAAGAGCAGAAATGTTCCTGTGCAGTTTACTATATAAAACTTGCAATAGACAAGTTCACCTTCCAATTGGTGAACAGCAGCTGAAGACTTGGATGGATGGAGGATTTTTCAGTGACTTTGCAGAAATGCGCAATGAACAGTAACCAATCTCTTTTGCAAATCGTCGTGTAATGTCCACATGACTGAAATTTTCACTGTTGAGCTGCTGCACAAAGTGTTGAAACACACCTGAGAACTGACGGACTGTGTATTGCAGTATCACTTCCTAATTATAATTACCCTTAACATTTAAGTGTAAGATTTGACACTTCTTTGTAAAACTCTGCATGCTATTTTCACTTTCATGTTTTTGTTTACCTTTTTTGGCTGAATTCTTTCTGCAGTTTCATTAATAAATAAATATTTTTAAAAAAGTACTTATAAAGTTAATTTCCAAACAAGCACAAAGAGAGTTCATATTACATTAACGAATTTGGAGCGTTTATACACTTTTACCGTGACAGAAAATGTGAGTACCGTCGAGAGTGCGAGAGATTTGGGAAACAAAGTTTGGAGCTTCTCATGCTTCAGATATCATTGAAAGGTTCAAGACACACATGCAAAATCATTTTTAATTTGTATACAATAAGGCTCATCTGCTGTTTTAATGGGAGAGTGAAAGACTTTTAGTCTTTTAATTCTTTTAGTGAATTTTTGAGTGATTACTCAGTATTAACGTACTCTGAAGTTATCTTGTAGTTAAAGTTTAAAGTGCTTTAAAAAGTTCTGACACTTAGTTCCCTAAATGTTTACGTAAGTTGGAGGAATTTTCTTCATCTCAGTTAAGACATCAAAATTATGAAATACCTAGTGACCCATTATCATAGGTGATATTGATAAAATTGTCAAAGAGGACAAGTACAGTAGTAGTAAGTGGAAAACTAACTGATGACAAATAAAGGCCAATCTGTGCTTGTGTCTATAGACAAATTATGAACTATACCATTTCGTTAACACATTGCATGCTAGAATTATTTGTATTTTTTACTTCGGCACAGGCCTGATAATGCACTTTGTAAATCATGTGGGTTCTACCGTCAGAGATGCCTTAGTAGAAGACATCAGCAGTTGCCTTTGGCATCTGTTCTAAGAGAACTTGAGTTTACATGGTGGAATGTGAGCCGGTTGGTTGTGAAAATTCAACATCAGTAGTTGAATTTTCACAACCAGAAATCTAACTGGAGTGTCGTCATGAAGGGGTTCTGGCAATTCGTTGAGAGATCCCAAAGTTTCCTTTTGTAACAGCAGTACAGTCATATTATTGTGTCATTACAAAACCACTTCCCTCCAGTGTAGTCAGAACTCTGACTTGACCCTTTTTATGTTTAGCACAGTTAGCACCGATGTCTCGCACTCCCAGGGTCAGGGACTCACCTGTGTCCTCACATTCAGTCTGTATGCGAGGACATTGGGAGTT
Source organism: Clarias pachynema (assembly GCA_030014365.1). NCBI lineage: Eukaryota > Metazoa > Chordata > Actinopteri > Siluriformes > Clariidae > Clarias > Clarias pachynema. The sequence goes on along the minus strand of JAQMYL010000007.1, from coordinate 15,377,608 downwards.
CTCCTCATGTTTTTGTCTAGTGTCCTCTGCAGTCCAAAAACATGTTTTGCAGGATGATTGGCAATTGTCGTACTCCTGTTAGTTGCCAGAGGTAGCGTAATTGTCCTTCCAGCATTGCCAGCAGGCGTGAAGTCATTCAGGCCATTGAGGCCAACTACTGATGTTGGCTTGATGGGTGAATGGATGGATAGATTGAACAATATCACTTTTTATTCTTTTCTTTTCTATTTTTCAGCTATTCATTTTTTGGTTACAATCACAGAGGTCACACTTTCCTTGTTCTGATGTTTAGTATGAACACTTTCTGAAGCGCTTGCCCCATATCTGATTGCGTGCATTGTGCTGCTGCCACATGTTTGGCTGATTAGATAACTGAGTAGGTGTACTGGTGTTCCTATTAAAAGTGAGTTTATACATACAATGAATGCAGTGTGTGCGTGCATGTTTTGCTTAAACATTATTTATTATTCATGTTTTTTATTTTGATATACTTGTAATAGACATGTGGTATTCCATGAGTGCTGTTACAGATCAGCTAGAGAGTAATGTTTAACTATATGTACAACTCACAGGTCACAGATGTTCTAATAATCGCTATCCCTGAACAAGGGCACTACTTCATGCGGAACAAGTGATAGTACACGTGATAGAACAGTCTTGTACATGGTGCAATAAAACAGTAACAGTTTGCTGCTGAGCATATTCTAAAGCAGAATAAGTGGAAATATAAAGTAAATCTCGTACGTTTCTCAGGACTGCCCATCACCTACATGGTTTAGTGTTCTCACCTTGTAGTTAGCTTTACTGCTGATTGTTACTGCTGTTAAGCACTTATGCCGGAGATTTTTTTCCGCATAAATGTTTAAAAAAAAAAAAAAAGCTCATTATAGATGAATAATTGCAGACTTTTTTAAATTGGTTAATGTGACGCGTTTTCCTTGTGAATGAGCTCTTTCAGTGGAAACCATAGCATGTGAGAATAAGTGCATTAATTACAGAACATATTATTATAGTCATAGTAATATTAATACTAATAATAGTTCACTTTGTGAGTAGCTTTATTCTCTTGTACAGACTGGAAGTTTCCTTGTTGCTGTTTTTTACTAAATGAAAATGAAGGACGTGGCATGCAAAATGAATGTAAAGCATGTTGAATCACACAGATTTACTTTAAAGTGAAATGTTCTGGTTTGTCTGTTCGTTTTTGGAATAAATTGCGTTACACAGTAACTCAGTCACACACATGAGCCCATTCCACCATTATAGAAAATGTTTCTTAGGGGGAGAAAAATGTATAATTAATAGCAGGAGGACTGTGCTCTCAGTGATTGTTAATGGTATCTGTCCTGAAGAAAAATTTAAAATACATTTGTTAAATTAAATTCCTTATTTAGTTTAATCTCCTGAGTAGGATGTCATCATTTAGTGCCTGCATGGTTTTTGTAAAAGGCAGCATGTTGTCTGATTGATTTGAATGTTGGCTGCCCTTGGAGAGGTATATGTACGTGTGTGTGTGTGTGTGTGTGTGTGTGTGTGTGTGTGTGTGTGTGTGTGTGTGTGTGTGTGTGTGTGTGT
>JAQMYL010000007.1:15353329-15364801 GCA_030014365.1 Clarias pachynema | reverse complement strand
AAACCTATGATAAAAATTATAGACCCTTCATTTCTTTGTAAGTGGGCAAACTTAGAAAATCTGTAGGGGATCAAATAATTATTTCCCCCACTGTACTTAGAGAATCGCAATATTATCAATTATAATATCATATCAGATGGTGACTGGTGACTCCAATCTCTAGCATTTATAATTCTGCTCTTGAAGTCTTCTGTGATCTGTGAAATCTTCCCTCCTGTCCTGTGCAGGCTTTATGTAATGTAACTGACCGACTTTTTTTTTTTTTTCATAACTTTCACATTGTTTCTACCATAAACTGCTGCTGTTTTACTTGCCTGACCTGTTTGTTGTCTGGCTGTTAGTACGATAGTGTTTTTTTTTTTTTTTTTCCCGTTTTTTTTTTTTTTTTTTTTTTTTTTTGACATTCCAAATTAACTATGTCCAAAGCTTTTGCAATGGCTCTGATCAATTTACTCTCTTTTATTTACTTAAAAATGGCCTGCTTTTCTTCCATGGACAGCTCTCTGGTCTTTTATATAGGTATAACCTTTTTATTTTTTATTTTTTTTAAGTCTCCATAGGTGAATCATAGGGCTCAGGCTAAGAGCAGAAATTCAGGTATTTTTGGTCACTAGAAAAATAGGTAGGTGTAAACAAATATGCAGTGTTGTTTAAAACATCTAAATGTAAGTATCAGGAAATTCTGATCTGTTGTCTCATATTTGTGTTTTGATCTATTGGCGTTTCTGTTCCAGTATGTTCAGATGGGTCTGTACATTATATCAGTTTTCTTTACTGATTAAAATTACAACAATTATTTAGCCATTTTGAGAAATAATGTTGTTTTCATTTTATTTTAATGTAACAACATGAAAGGTGTGTAAATCCTTCACTCATCTTTTTGTTACAGTTGAGTAGGAACAAATGCAAATTCACGAGGGACTGACTACACCTCCTTCACTGAGACTCATGTCTCATTCACTGACAAACAAACAGGCCACATCGTTTTCACGGAGACTGACACAAAAATACACCTCCTTCCCTGAAAGTGGCATTACACAGAGGCCACTCCTTCCTTACTGACACAGAGAGGCAGCGCCTCCTTCCCTGAGACTGACACGGAGGCCATGTTTCCTTTGCTGACACAGTGACGTCCAAAAATTAATTCTTGTACTGAGACTTAGACAGACTAAGCCAGGCCTCCTTCACTCCGGTGTCAGTGGTATCTGTTGTATAAAATTGGCTTAACTGACACCCTGGTTCACAGATTGTTGCGATATTACATACAAGAGAAATCACATACCTTTTCTTTTTTTGTTCCCAACACACACACACACACACACTGCAGGGCTACGAGGACTGGCTGAGACACAAAGCCGATAATGAAGTAAACGGTGCTCCAGTATTTGTGGTGCGCAGTGGCGGTTTGGTGCAGACTCGCTCCAAGAATATACGAGTGAGTTACATTTTAAATCTATTGAATCTACTCCCATTAAGTTTCTATAAAATCATTTAACTATAACAAAAACAACAGCAGTCAAGGCTTTCTCTTTATCTTCTGCATTACAGTTTTATACCAAGTATTTTTATTGAATTTTGTGAAATATTTAAATATCGAAGGTATAAATCACAAAAAGGCAGTTTGATTGATGTGGCTGACAACAAATCACACACCTTCTTCACTACACCTCACTTTTCACCCATGCTTAGTTCTCTGTTTGTTTTGCTTGTTCTGTTATCTGCAGTCGGACTAGGCGGCAGATAAAAACAATGCTCAATGTCACTCTGCACTTTTTAGCTTTTTGTTTTCATGAAGTTTTGAGAAAATGTAACTAGTGTGCATGTTATGTTGTATATTGTGTGACATGGTATGCATAAACCATCAGTAGCCTGCAGTTGTCATAACCATGTCCATAAAGTTCCTTTAGGTCCTGTTTGTTCTGATTTTCAGCAAGTGATACAACAAAACCATCCAACCATTTCTTGTTTAAAAAGTGTGTTCCAGTATACTCACAGTGAATAATATGCCATTAGCATTTTTCAGTAAAACAAGAGATATATAGATTGCTGTAAGGTTGTTATGGATTCTCTGAATGTCTCTTCTGTCCATCTCCAGGTTGGAGACATAGTGCGAGTAGCGAAAGATGAGACGTTTCCAGCTGATTTGGTGCTTCTGTCTTCAGACCGCGCAGAGGGGACGTGTCACATCACAACAGCCAGTTTAGATGGAGAGACAAATCTGAAGGTCTGTGACCTTTTGAAGATTCATTATATTTAATATTATATATATTAGTATACATCATGAGGATATTTATAAGAAGCTGATCCCAAAACCCAATTATTTTCTATCCCAGAATATGTTCATTGGCTGTTCTTTATGTGTTTTGTCTGGTTTATGACCTGAATGTTTCGGTGTGCAAAACAACAAAAACATGTCAGTTTTGTGCACAAGATTTCTAAACATTTTAGTTCTGCTAATTCTATTGAAAATATTGAACTTTCTGAAATGATGGAATGTTGCTTTCATTTAGTTTTAAACAATAAATACAAGATTATAATTTAAATAATATTTTAATAAGTTCACCTACAGTTTTAGTACAGTTCTTATTACAAAACAATGTACTAAGTATGATAAATCGGGATTCCACCTAAGCTTGTATGATTTTCAGCCTAATTTTTACTGTAATTCACAAAAAAACCACGTAAGAGCTTTTTGGTCTTAGAACGCCCAGTGTGACCATGTGCTCTCAAACAAAGATGTGCTGTCACAACCAAAGATGCCCCTAAAACATCCTCTTAGTTTAAACTGTTTTTTTATTTTTTATTATTAAAACTCTGAGAAATCACTTTAATACCGGCTTTAATACTCATCTAATATCCACCAATAGGAGAGTAGTGTAGGAGGACTCCAAAATCATGAGACACCTACACAAAGGGGAAGCGCAAATAGAAAAAGGAAAAAAAACTACCTACCTATGATGTCCATTGTTAAATGAAGTTGAATTTAATTGAAGTTAATTAAGCCAGTTTTCTGCACAAGCTGATAAATCACACTGATTGATTACACAAGTATAATAATTTTCTTTAATTGCAGAATTTGGACAAGGTTTCAGTGAAATATTAATTGAATTAGTGAATAAATACCATCAGATATTTCACACATCAACACATCATAGTTTGTGATCACTCTATAATCAGGTTTGATAGGCACAATAAACTGGTAAACTGTGCAGGCATGCACTATACTGAGTTACTTGCATGTAGGTAAGTGTTAAACAATAAGCAGTCTGTCCTCAGTGGACTCTGTGAGCTGATGTGAAGCAGTAGTGTAGAAAAACTGTAGCTTTCTTTCTGCTGTGCTTTCCTTTGAAACATGTTCATGAGCCATTAGGTGATTTCTGCTGCTCAGCTCATTACCCCTCTGTATTCAGACTCACTACGCGGTACCAGAGACGGCTGTGTCCCAGTCTGTGTCACGGCTCGAGGCCCTGCAGGCCGTGGTGGAGTGCCAGCAGCCTGAGCCTGATTTATACAGGTACGAGAATCAGAGTCAAAACCAGGCTTTCAGTGCTGCTTTTCAGCACACTTTATTAAATGTTTATTTAGTTATCTGGCCATGTTCATTACACAGTTTAAAGACCACACAGATAAATAGAAATAGAAAATTATTTTAAACACTAAAAATTTTAAAGTAAATGCAGAAATTTATTAACAACTTAGAATACTATCATTATATGAACTTAATGTCCGTTTAATTCATGGAAAAAATCTGGGAAATAAGTCATTATTTTGCTCAGGTTATGATGATTTGTGTAATATATGTTTACTTACAGGTTTGTTGGAAGAATCACAGTAACACAACATGGAGAGGAGATTGTCAGGTAGGTTTGTAAGAACTTTGGTTTGTTGTGCCTCACTGTAAGGACTAGACAGCTAACAGCTGTGTTATCGGTTGTGTTTAGACCTCTAGGACCAGAAAACCTCCTGCTTCGAGGGGCTCGATTGAAAAACACCAAAGAGATCTTCGGTACATTTTCTACATTTTTCTTTTCTGCACTTAAGCATTTGTATGTGTTTTTGACGTGTTAAAAGTGTGCTTTCAAAGCATCGGTTAAGTGTGTTTGTGTGTTTAATGATCCTCATTTTGTTTGTGCCCAGGTGTGGCTGTGTACACAGGCATGGAGTCCAAGATGGCTCTGAATTACAAGTGCAAGTCCCAGAAGCGCTCAGCAGTAGAGAAGTACAAAGTTCTCTCTCTCTCGCTCTCTCGATCACTTTCTTTGTCTACCCAAAATGGAAATCGTTTCATACTCCCCTCACTTTTATTTAAATTTACAATTGACCTTTTATCAATTGCCTAAATCTCCCTCAGATCGATGAACACATTTCTCATCATCTATTTGAGCATCCTGCTTTTTGAGGCTGTCCTTAGCACCATTTTGAAATACGCCTGGCAAGCGGAGAACAAATGGGACGAGCCATTCTACAACAAGAAGACGGAGACAGAACGCAACAGCAGCCAGGCAAGAGCTGTCTCTTTTTGTTTTTTTGTTTTTGTTTTTTTTATAAAATGCTCAACCAATCAGGTCATTGGAGGAGAAATTGGGGCTGGGCTGGACAGGGGATTAGGGGATGGTCCACAGGCACTGGTGGGGGGGAAAAAAGGCAGTCATCGAGGACAAAGCTCTGGTGGGGAAAAAAAAAAGTAACAATATAAGGAGATTAATTTCATTTGCAATATTTGTCATTTATAAATGACCCGAAAGAAAGAAAGCTGCAGCTGTAAGAATTTGTATGAATTGATAATACAGTTAAACATAAAGATTAATTAAAAATAAAGTAGTTTACTGTAACACTATATTTCAAACATGGATTTATATGTCTTTATTTTTTTCACATATACATTACTGCACAGTGAAATTTTTTTTTTTGTTCTCATTGAAAGCATAGCTGTGGTCAGAGCATGCATGGTCAGCCATGATACAGCGCCCCTGGAACAGTTAGGGTTAAGGGTCTTGCTCAAGAGCCCAAGAGTGGCAACCTAGTGGAACTTGGGCTCAAACCACCGACCTTGCGATCAGTAACGTAATGACTTAACCCTCTGAGCTACCACTGCCCCATTCATTTATTTACATAAACTAATTAATTGACTGAAGTAACTACGTAAAATGCGCTGTAAGAAATTGCTTAAGTAGATAAAGATAAAAATAAATGCCACATTTTTTAGCCAATTTTTTAACAGAGTTTTAAGCTAAAGCGTTTCTTTTCATAAATAAATTTTGTAGACTGCAAGCCTAACTGGTTAGTTAGCCGATACTCGCCAGAAATGGTAACAACGTTGCTATTGTTACGGTGCGTGAGCCATTTTTTATTTCATTTGAGGAGAGAAAGTGGTCAGGTCAATGCTTTTATTGGAAAAAAAAAGTGCCAACTTTTTGTTGTTAGTCTTTCGGCTGCTCCCGTCTTGGCTCAAGTTTTACGCCAGATGCCCTTCCTGACTCAACACTCGCATTTTATCCTGGTTTGGGCATTGGCTGGGAATCGAACTCACGTCTTCAGGCGAGAAATCACTGAGCCACCAATACACGCTACTAATTGGTCTAATAATTACATTTCCTATCTGTTTTACACAGATTTTGAAGTTCATCTCGGATTTCCTGGCCTTTCTGGTTCTCTACAACTTCATCATCCCCATTTCACTGTATGTCACCGTGGAGATGCAGAAGTTCCTGGGTTCCTTCTTTATCGGCTGGGACCTCGACCTCTACCACGAGGAGAGTGACCAGAGAGCCCAGGTCAACACTTCTGACCTCAATGAGGAGCTGGGGCAGGTGTGTGTGTGAGAGAGAGTGAGAGAGAGAGAGAGAGTTTTTGTTTGTTGAATGCTTGTATGTGAAATCTCATCATGACTTTATTTCCACTTAGAAATGTGGATTATAATACATGTCTCTTCTCTCAGTTTTTCAATTTCCACTCCTCAATGAGATGTTTTAAAAGTCAGCAGAGTAAAAGTTTTTTGCTCTTACTGTGCCGTAGGTGGAGTATGTTTTTACTGACAAGACAGGAACTTTGACCGAAAATGAAATGCAGTTTCGTGAATGCTCCATTAACGGCGTCAAATACCAAGAGATTAACAACAAATTGGTCCCTGAGGGAATGACGGAGGACGTCCCGGACATCGGATCTGTTTCTCTCCTGGTGAGACTCCAATTTTTTTTTTTTTAATACACTGGTGATGTAAGATGATAAGGATATTCCTAGAGTGTCAGATGTTTGAGAGAAACTGCAGGAAATGTGATAAACTATTCAAACACCAGCACATGTGTAAGGGTTTTTATCACATTTTTTGTGTCGGCCTGTGATTTAGACCAGGATTGTATTTCAGTGTGGCCCATCTACAACACTCTGATTGGAAAATTACATTCTGACCCAAAGTCACTGTTTAATCTTTAGAAAAAGAAAAACCCTGTCAAAAGTGTTTCAGTGAAGTGATAAAGATAAGAAAATCTGACATTTTTGCTCTCCAGTATCAACTGTTTTTTTCCTCCACATCATTTAAGCATTTCACATTTCCTTCCTTTCTGGCAGGAAAGCTTCTCCATAGTTAAGACTGAGAAAAGAAAAAAAAGTTAGGTGTAAAAAAGAGAAAGAAAAATGAGAGTAATCAAGTGAAAGACAGAGAGAAGAAAGAAAGATTGAGGAAAGAAAAAAAATGAGGTTGGAAAATGGAAAGAAAGAAAGAAAGAAAAAGAAATTGGAAGGAAAGTGAGAAAAGAAAAAATATGAAAAAAAGAGTTACTACAGCACTTAGCCTAATTACAGTATAGGCATATTTTGTTAAATTATTATTATTTTTTAATTCAGACCTATTTTTGGATATTTAAATGAAATTGTGTGTGTTTGTGTGTTTCAGAGCAGGGAAGAGGAGCTGTTCCTGAAAGCAGTCTCTCTGTGCCACACGGTTCAGATCAGTTATGATCAGACAGACGGTGTGTCTGATCCTTTCTCACACGCTAATGGATTCACACCTCAGATGGAGTACTACGCCTCCTCTCCTGATGAGAAAGCCCTCGTGGAAGCCACCAAGAGGTAAAAATACACCTGCCGTGTGTGTCAGAGGAGCTTGAACACAGCGATTGTCGCATGTCACTTTGCTGCTGTCAGGACTTGACGTTTTATAGCCGTGAGCCGAACTTCATCATACAGAGAAAACGTTTACATTAAACCGTTCATGATTTTCTGAAATACCTTTTAACAATACTGTACATCACCAGCATGAAAATCACAATGAGACTCAGGGAGACAAGAGAGTGAATGGGAGAAAGTAAGAGAGAGAAATGAGAAAAAAAATGGAGGACTAGGGGGGGGCATGGGTTATAGAGAAGGAAGGAAGGAGTGAAGAGTGAAGGAGAAGAAGAAAATTAAGGAGACCAAATGGAGGAATGGGCCGAAAGAAAGAAAGATAGATAGATGAAAAGAATAGGGGAAAGAAAGAAATTATGGAAGGAAAGAAACATGGTTGGTTGTAGTGGAGGGAAGATATTTAAACAAAGAATGAAGTAAAGAATGAAGTAATGGAAGTAAAGAAAAAAGGGGGGAGTACCAGTTAAGGAAGGGAATGTGGGAAAGAAGTTATGGGAGAAAGAGCTAAATAAAAAGGAGAGAGAGAGAAAGAAAGTCTGTCCAATTTAATTCTGGATGTTTTAGAGATGTTTTTGTGGGTGTTCAAACAGACCTTTGGACCACATTTCACTGCTCTGATTTTAAAGACCATGAGTGGGAAAAAAGATCTGTTATTTGACTCATCACTGTTAAACATTATAATGCTGTTTTTTCCCTGTGATTATTTCTGTTCTGTTTGATGTTGCAGGATGGGCGTGGCCTTTGCTGGAAGTAACGGAGAAATCATGGAGATCAAAACATTCGGCAAATCAGAAAAGTGAGACTTAAAGTTATATAGACCTCAGTTATGTAAGGAAGAAACCACTCAACGTTGTTCTGTTACTGGAAAATAATTAACAACCTGGTGGTGTAGTGTGATGAAGTGGCATGTTGATTATTTTTCTGTAACAGCACATCAGTGTTTTCTTCCCCCAATACTGCAGCAGCTTTTCATATTAAAGAACATAATTTAAATTGTTACAGAAAAGTTCCTAATGTTTTTTTTACTTGATTTTTCTATGTAATGTGCACCATACAAGTCCCTAAATGAGCTGTTACTATGGTAACGTTAACATATTAGATCGAGTATATCAGAATTCAGCAGAACTGTAGTACAAAGTTTAAGATATGTGCTTTGTTGGGTCTGTGAAGTTTGTTTTGTCTCCACAGGTATAAACTCCTTCATGTATTAGAGTTTGATGCAAACCGAAGGCGCATGAGTGTGATATTACAGGCTCCCTCAGGTATGTGGACAGAATTCTTTGTAATTACAGCATGTATATATCACATCAATCATTTTATGTCTAGTGCTATATACATATGCTGTGTTCATCTTACGTCGGAAATGGAAATGAGGAACTATGTTAAGATCAAGCTATACATTTTTTGTGGGGGAGGGCAGTATGCTAGTCAGGTACCCCGAGTGATTTATGTTTGTGATTTATTTACTTCTTCAAAACAGTCAACTGTATGTCAGTGTTAAAGATTTAACCAGTGCACGTGATTGAGTTGACGAAGGTGAAGTAATTCGTTCTGTATGCTCAGTCGTTTCATTTACTGTTGACAGTGGGAGTCACCTTATTTGCATTATGAGGTACACAGACAAACAATTCCGGGTTGAGGGATTTTCTTTAGCTTTTCGTAGTCTGACATAAGAAGGTCTGCAGTCCAAACTTTAGTTAAATGCAGTCTAATAAAAATCGATGTGATATACAGGCAGTTGTCATGTACAAAATAAATAAACTTTAAATGGTACACATTTTTTAAATGTTAAATATTTGACTCCGGGGGTTAACATGTAATGAAATATTCCTTAAAGCAGTGCACAGATCAACAGCTACTGTATAATGCGTTCATCTCTTGCCAGAATCGAGTAATTACGGTAATTACAAGTTTATGACATGAAAGTTGTAATTACCAGCAGGAAGCATGGAATTTTCATTTGTGCTGTTGGGCTTTAAAACAAAAGCAACACAAAAAAAGCCAGTATTTTAGCTTTCTGTTTTGAAAGACATAAGATTGAGCCAGATGGTAGAGGTTTTTATTTAGCTGTTGTATATGTTACTATACAGACACCAATTTCTGAGTCAAAGAAACTCAACTCATGCGAGTTAAGATTGCTCAGTAGAAGTATGCAAAGAATTTATTTGTTATTTACACAGTTGAAACATTAAAAAATGCAGTATTAGATACACATTCACAAGAGGCAAACTATAAGCAACACGTGTCTTGTTGATCACTAGCATAAGCGCAGAGTAAAATCTAAAAGTTGTCATGTTATAGCTGTTATTATTGCATAAGATTAGTGTACTTCTATTATTGATTAATGTTGTTGATTTACCATTGTATGTTTTAATACATCAGTACCTGCAGTTAAATATTAAAATATTAATATAATAATATAATAATTATTAATAATAACACTACATGTGGTCTTTTAAAAGGTATGTATTTTGAATAACATCTTGATAGCAATGAGTATGAAATGCTGATCTGTAAATAACAGTCTTATTGCAAAGAAGAGTTTATGTCTGGTGAAATAAACCATACAAAATGTCTACTAACCACATACTCTGTGTGGTGTATTAGGGGAGAAGGTGTTATTCACTAAAGGAGCCGAGTCCTCTGTTCTTCCCTACACCAAGAGTGGAGAGATCGAGAAGACCAGAGTGCATGTGGACGAATTCGCTCTGGTAAGAGACCTGACTGTCTCTGAGTAGTTTTAAGTTTTTATTGGACAAATATGTTCTGCTGTTATAGGAAGATAATCAGTAATGGTATGTTGTGATGAAGCGGATGTACTGATACTACACTGAAATTGAGTACTTTTAAGAATCCCTGAGCTGTTACTATAGAAACAATAGTGTATTCAAGCGAGCACAAAAATGTAAAGCATCCGCACTGTCAGAGCTGATATTATTAAACATTAATCAACAGAACAGAATCATGACATTGCAGGTATACTGAGGAGGATTTCTTTTTCAAAGGGAATCTTGTGTAGAAATAATCTTCTGTATAAGTCTCCTATAATGTATATGTTAAAGATTGTGACATATCGTATAAGAGCGATGGGGGGAAAATATGTTTTTTGTGCCGTTGAAAAAATTCACGCAAGGCTTGCAATAACAAAAATAAATCTACTTAGGACATAATGTAATTATAGAGAGTGAAACAGTGCATCACGCATTCCTTTGGGAAAACAGCACCTTGTGCAGAGTAGAAACTTACACTTACGTGTGACATGTCGTTTGTAGGTGTTCAGTAATTATATGGGATGTGGCTTTTGACACATGTGATAATGATTATAGAATAAATAGTAAGCTGTAAAAACATACAATAAAAAAGCAAAAGTATGAAAATGCGAGTTTGGTTTGTTTAAGCATGTTTTCTGACACATGATTTTATGCTTTGCCGTTCTTCTAACTGTTCATTGCTGTTACAACATGCAGCACCTGATGTTCCACAACATAAATGTGACTATAAATGGATGTATAAGGTTTTTTAAATGAAAAATAAATAAAGATGTATTTGTTGGCATGATACTGTAGTATAAGAGGATTAAATAAAATAAAGAGTATTGCAGTTATACGTGATGATTGTGAATATAATATTTGTGTGATGTCAGTGGTCTCTGCATTAACACTTATTTAACAGTTTTGTAGGTATTTTCAATGATGCAGTTTTTTTTATTATGCATCAGTGAAACTTGACTTTTTTTTTTCTTCTTCTTTTTAGCCAGACATCTTAATAATATTACTGAATATAATGTATAGTCTATGGCTATTTTGACAAAGTGGCTATTTTATGAAAGTTTTATGGTCATTTACCTGTATTGTTTGCAGAAGGGTCTGAGGACACTTGTGGTGGCCTACAGGCTCTTCAGTGCGGAGGAGTATAAGGAAGTGGAGCGGCGGATCTACGAGGCTAGGACTGCTCTCCAGCAGAGAGAAGAGAAGCTCAGTGAAGCCTTTAACTTCATAGAGAAAGACCTGCAATTGCTCGGAGCCACTGGAGTGGAAGACAAGTGAGTCTCCCTCTCTCTCTCTCACACACACAGGCACTAGCTCAGTGAGGTGTGTTTAAGGATTAATCACCAGAATTTATGATACTGTACAGCTCCCTATATACTAGTGATGCGCGGGTCGTCTTTTAACCCGCGGGCCCCACAGGTAGCCCGCGGGGCGGGTTGGGGCGGGTAAAGAAATTATTGCTTTATTTGCGGGGCGGGTTGGGGCGGGTCATTAAAATTTATTTGTTTTTTTTAATCCATGTATGTTGCGTGCAATTCCGCTGCCAGTCACAACAAGAACAAAGAAATAAAAGTGAAGATGG
>JAQMYL010000007.1:15334438-15350935 GCA_030014365.1 Clarias pachynema | reverse complement strand
CAGCATCACCCGGGGTTCGAACCAGCGATCTCCGGATGATAGGGCGAGCGCTTTACCACTGCGCCACTCGGAGGCCCTTTCACACCAAATATTGACAGTGACTATGTTTATTGTATTACTCTTTAGTGACCTTTCTAGAAGTTATTTTTATGTAGAAATGTTTCCAAAGATATTTTTGCCCATGGCATTGTTGTTGTTTGTTTGTTTGTTTGTTTGTGCCCAAGACCTTTACACAGTACTGTAAGTAAAACAGTTAGGTTTTACTGAGTGTGCTGGAGAATGAGTAATAGACAGGGTTTTATAATGGTGTGTGGTTTGTGTGTAGGATCAAAGAGGACCATGTGATCCAGCACGGTTTGGTGGTGGATGGTGCAAGTCTCTCTCTGGCTCTGCGTGAACATGAAAAGCTCTTTATGGAAGTGTGTAAGAACTGCTCTGCTGTGCTCTGCTGCAGGATGGCACCGCTGCAGAAAGCTAAGGCAAGTCAAAATTTGCTGTGTGTGTGTGCACGCTTGTGCGTGCATTTGTGTGTGCATGCAGCTGTGGTGCAGGTGTATGTGTTTATTTAGACAAGTAATATATTCCCACACATCACACACTAAATACCTTTTTTTATCTGTTCAGCCTCTCTGTAAATAAAAGTTTGTGTAAATATAACAGTAGTGTGGTAACATCAAAATTGCCGGAGTAGCATGACTAGTGTCATTATGGTAACAAATCACCCAACTACTGTTAGCATGATTATAATCGAGCAATAGATATTAGCATGACTATAATTAAGCAACATTTGCAAGAGTGCTGTTATACAGAATATAAGCATGGCAGTGTATTAGCCGTGCTGATATTTAGTATAACTGCACAATTGCAAGTGCTATGTTGCTTAATAATATTGATATCCAGGAGAATCTACACTCATTAAACAGCACTTTTGTCAGGTTAGATTGCTCACATTATCAGTTGGCTGAGCTGGCTATCAAGCTCACATCGACAGATTAGCTTTAGTGCTTTAAGCATTTTAAATTAGATTTTTTGTTTGCTCGTGATGTTTTGTTTGATATGTTTTGGTAAAAAAATATTTTTTGTGGTGAAATAACCCATTCTACTGTAGGCTTTAGCTCTATTTTTTATAATTTTTTTTAAGTTGAATGAGTTTTTGTTTTCCGTTTTGATCTTACACTTTTAACATTGTCCTGGTTTCATCTTTTTGTTCAGTTTCACAGTTTATTTCTCTTGATACTTATGATTTATTACTGTTGTCCACTAGCTGTAAGATGTATGCATTATTAATAAAGTCCCTTATTATTTTTATATGATTATTAAGACCTCAGTGCTGCCATGCTGGTTGTTGTTTTTTTTATTTTTATTTTTATTTTTTTTTAATGCTGTGTTTGTAAACACGGTGGTGTTTGACAGGTGGTGCGCTTGTTGAAGACGTCTCCAGAGAAACCCATTACATTAGCTGTCGGTGATGGAGCCAATGATGTCAGTATGATCCAGGAAGCCCATGTAGGGATCGGTGAGTTTCTGAAGACAATGGTGCATGTACTTTCTCTCGAATTAGCTCAGTTTAGCGTGTTTAAAATGCTGTAACTTAAATTTCTTGCCGGTGAGTGTCTGACCGCATTAGATTGATTTCATGATGGCCCTCGCACTGACTAATTAGCATGCCAACTTTGTCTGACCCACCATAGATCTGAAGGACGAAGCTTTGTGTACATAGCTAGTGTGCCCTCAAGTTAATAAAATTCTCTAATTTCATTTCAGACCTTATTTTGACCCACATTGTATAATGCACCTTTAATTGCCTTTAAAATATTACAGGGCTTCTGTTACATCATCAACTGCTTTAGCTGTGTTGAGTTTTAAAAGCAAAACTGATTAACCTAGAATGTTTTTGCATGGTGACTCAATCACATTATGTAATATAAAATGTCCCTTTACAACCATCTGTACTGAAGAAAAGCTGACTAGTGAGAGTTAATTGTTTTGGAAGGCAGCCTTAATGTGGCTTTAATGTTCTAATAAAATGTAATGATCTCTAGGTATCATGGGAAAAGAAGGAAGACAGGCTGTGCGAAACAGTGACTATGCAATCGCTAGGTTTAAATTCCTCGCCAAGTTATTGCTCGTCCACGGACACTTCTACTACATTCGAATAGCAACGCTCGTGCAGTACTTTTTCTACAAGGTATGTTCATTAGGTTCTGCCTGTTACTTCCTGGATTTATATTATCGTCACAGAGGCATGTTGCTTAAATGGTTTTGTGTTTTGTTTTTTTGTGATTTATTTTGTAGAATGTGTGCTTTATCACACCGCAGTTTTTATACCAGTTCTTCTGTCTGTTTTCACAACAAGTAAGTCTCTTTTCCATAGTTTTGTAATCTATTCATGTGTGTTAAATGTCTTTTTTTTTGTGTGTGTGTGTGTGTGTTTTGTCCTTCATCTGTGCACTTTAATTAGGTAGGTTTTATACACAAAACAGACTAATGATAATACTTTAGAAACAGTGTTTTGTAAAGGCATCTAAATAAACAACAGATAACACAGAGGGATCACCTGTGCTCTTACTGCATCTAAATATGCGAATTAGAAACGTCCTTAATATTTCTCACACCCATTTATTTTGGTATGATGTGCGCATACACCCTGAACTGGACTGTTTTTACTCACTGAATCCCTTTTATGCCCTTTTTTGTCGTTGTTTGTCTGGGCCTGTGCCTTTGTCAAGGGCCCAATTAATTTGCATGGTTACCTAACCGAAGTCTAATGCATTTTGGTAAATTTGAGAATGCAATATGTCTTCCATAGCACTTAACCGGTCTGTCCCCTTGTTGTTGACTGGTTTTTGCAGGTGGTACAATTCAAAACTGGGTTGATTACTACACCAGTTATTTGCATTCAAGCTTGAACTAAAACTAATAACTAATAAATAAAGTTATTATTATGGTAATATCTGAGTTAATATCATTTACCACCACCTTAATCGCTTTGTCAAATATATATTTGTGTATAAACTCATTTTATATTTGTGGATAATGCTAAAATAAAAAGCTAGCAATTTTATGCTAATTTATAACATGTTCTGATACTGTTAGTGTTATTTCCTCAAGTGGTACATTTCAAACTGCTGTGTGTTTCACAGACGCTGTATGACAGTGTGTATCTCACACTCTACAACATCTGCTTCACCTCCCTCCCCATCCTGGTGTACAGTCTCTTTGAACAGTTGGTTCATCCTCACATTCTACAGAGCAAGCCAGCACTTTACAGGTATATAACACACCTCACTCACACTCGCGTCCTGCTCCCATCAACACTAAAACAGAAGTCTTTTTTGTAACTAGTGAAATCATTCTTATTAGTTACAATGTGGCTATTTAAATTATCCTTATTAATAACAATGTTGTTGGTCTTTCGGCTGCCCCCGGCAAGGGGTCGCCACAGCGGAATATCCAGTCCACACAACAACTTGGCACAGGTTTTACACCGGATGCCCTTCCTGACGCAACCCTCCCATTTTATCCGGGCTTGGGACCGGCACTGCATACAGTGCCTGGGGGGTTTGGGCACTGGCTGGGAATCGAACCCGGGCCTTCGGCATGGCAGGCGAAACACCTACCACTGTAACAATCTAATTTAAAGTTTGTTTGGAAAATGAAGTAATTGAACGGGGGAAAAAATGTAAAAGTGACGATAAAGTTAGAAGAGAGCCTCCATTTAATAAAAGAAAAATTATTGGTTAGATTATAATTATAATGCACTGCTCAATTTATGGTCAAGGTCTAATGCGTGAACAAGCTAGTGTTGTGGCTTCCCCAAAACTTTGCCAGGCTCTGAAAGGATTAAAAGGCCGGTGACTAATATGCTGGTGGTGCTGAATGCTGAGTGGTTGGAACAGACGGGAGGGGAAATGAGATTGCTGTTAAGGTTGTTACATTAAAAGAAAAAATTTTTTTAGATAGTATCTTTAGGAACTTTGCAGTTTGTCGCAATAAAACATTTGTTCCCATTTAATACATTTAATCTACATAATTTCATTTAATATGAAGAAATATGGGGTGGTTCAAGACTTGTGACCAGTAGACGGCCGCACCTGATGCAAGAACCGGCTAGCCAAAACTGACATGCCTCCTTTCCTAGAACTAACAACAATATTAATAATCATAATGATAGTGGTAATAATAATAATAATAATAATACATCTTGTTGTGTTAATAACAAATTTTCATAACGAATTACACCTGTCTTGAACAATCCATTTGAATTTTGTAACCTCACGTTAACAGAGATATCAGTAAGAACTCGCTGCTGTCCTTCAAAACCTTTTTGTATTGGACCATCCTGGGCTTCTGCCACGCCTTCGTCTTCTTCTTTGGCTGCTACATCCTGATGGGAGAGGACACAAGTCTGATGGGAAATGGGCAGGTCTGCTTCTGCATGTGGACACATGCACTTGCACACACACTCTCATACACTTCCTGTTTTTCTTGTTCTGTTTCTACTTTTTATTCTGTCACTTGAACAGTGCCAGTGTGTCAGTCATGCAGATAATAATCAGAAAAGGTGGAGTGCACGCGTTCGAGAGAGAGAGCAATGTTTTTTGTCACCACTTTCCATCTTAATGTTAGGATTTCCGATTTGTCAGCTAATCACCTTTATATTCAGCATGCATTTACATATAAAGTAACCAGATGTTGAGTGTGTAGTGCTACATACAAATACAGCACAGAGCCTCTGGCATTGTGTACTAAATGTTAATTTTCTTACTTCAAGGGTTATTAATTTAAGTATCACGCCATGTGCAAGATAACATACAACCAATATATTGAAAGTTTCTTGAGAGCCCCTTTTATTTTCTCACGTTATTTTTATACACTAGTGCAATTCCGCTACTCCAAGGAGACTCCAACGCTTTGTAACAGGCAGTAAAAAAGCTTTAACTTTTCATTATTCAGCATCTTGAGGACAGAGGAGTTTATACTTCGCTCGGTGAATAACTGCTTATAGCAGGTGTGACGTGCATGAAAGCACAGACTTTTTTGGATGTTCATAACAAAACATATTCCTGTAAGAATTTGGTGTCAAATGGCTGTGGTATAAGAGGTTATAATAATCAAATTCTATCAGGAGGGTTAAAAAAAGTAACTCCTCTTCATCACACCAACACACACAGTGGTTTATTCCACTTATTACCCTCTTTCACCATGTATAATTAGTTGAATTATTTCCTAAGCTAACCAAATGTCTACATTAAATTTAGAAGAAAAGAGTTTTATTTTGTTTAGACTGGAACTGCAAATTAATTGAGTTTGCTCTTTCTTAAAGACTTTGAGTATTTTGAGAGTTTGAGAATATTTGTCAAGATTAAAAAAAGGTAAACTGGACCAAAATTGGACAAAACATCTGCTCCCTGAAATCATTTGTCTGGTTATAACATTTAGATAAGCTTGGATTTTTGTTTGTTTCCTCCCAGTTTTTTTTTCCCATTCACCTTTCCTTTATTTCTCATCTTTCTCTGTTTCTTTTCTCTCTTTTCACACTCTGCATGCTTTCAGATTTTGCGAGCTAACACGCAGCTGGTAAGAGTTGATTGGATTACAGACGTGCATGCCTGCCGTTATTTTTCATGTCGTGCCATCCTTGGATTTCTCTCAAACACACAAACACACACACTATCTTGGAAAAATTCCCTCGCCGTACTTTGCATGACTGAGGGGAAAATTAGCTTCCGATGTTCTCCGGATTTCCTTCTCATTTCAGATAGTCAAGTATCATCTACTCAAGCACTGTTCTTTTGTTTTTAAGGAAAGCCTGAAGACATTTAGCAAACAATCGTGTCCTCAAACATTTAGCATCTGACTAATCATCAACTCCTGAAATACTTACAAATAACATCTAAATCCTGTTTAATGTGAGATTTATAAATTCCGCCTTCTGCATTTGTAGATGTTTGGAAACTGGACGTTCGGTACGTTGGTGTTCACTGTTATGGTCATTACAGTAACATTAAAGGTAAGCTGTGTGTGTGTGTGTGTGTGTGTGTGTGTGTGTGTGTGTGTGTGTGTGTGTGTGTGTGTGTCGAAAAAGCACATCTGAAAAAGGTGTCGTTTTCAATTGATTTCTCTTTTATTATGATAGCTGGCGCTGGAGACACACTTCTGGACATGGATGAACCATTTTGTCACGTGGGGCTCCATTGTTTTCTACTTCATATTCTCCTTGTTCTATGGAGGAATTATATGGTACTGCACCACTTCATTCTTATACAACACACAAATCATAAATATAATGACCATAACCTATTTAGTTTGTGCCACCTGCTGTAGCAGGTCATGAGTGGCTCAGTGGGTCGACTTCTTGTGGCAGATTATGACTATATAAGCTGTTGTGGGATAAACATGATCTTGATAACTGCGGTAGTAATATTATGACCTTGTAAACACTGCGCCTGTGACCTTGTTAACTGCTGGATCTGCAGAAGTGTTAGGACATAGTGAGCAGTTGCAGCAGGATTGTGACCCGGTAAACCCATTGGGATTGTGACCAATTACACAGTTGTACAATAATTAGATTTGGACCCAGTAACCTGTTGTAGCAGGATTGTGACCCAGTAAGCTGTTAGAGCCAGTAGTCATGTGTAAATTCCACAGTGTTGTAGAAGATTCGACCTTGTAAATCGTAATAATAGGCATATAGCCTCAGTAACTGCTGCAACAGGACTACATGACTTTGCGGCGAGATTTGTGTGATCTTACTTACTGCTGTAGTTGTTGTTAGCTTAAATAAAGCCATATTCACCATTGTTAAATTGTATTGTTAGCTAATTTATCATTGCCTTAATGCACATGTAAGCATTTTTAGAATAATGACATAATACATTTCCTCCCTTTTCCCTTAGGCCATTCCTCCACACACAGGACATGTATTTTGTCTTTGTCCAGCTGATGTCGAGCGGCTCGGCCTGGTTCGCCATCATCATCATCATCATCACCTGCCTGTCCCCTGATGTCATAAAAAAAGTGTTTTACAGACACCTGCAGCCCACCAGCACACAGAAGTCTCAGGTCAGAATGTGGTTCTCTCAATACATCTAACACTAACGATTGAGACGATTGACCAGAGCAGGATGGAATGTGGTGTTTTGCATGAATGGCATCTCAAGGTGTGTGCACTGAGTTTAGCTGTCTTGAGCCCTGCATAAGCTGACACTAACAGAGAGGAAGCATGTCATTCAGCACAGCACAGCATGGCTTGTCAGCAGCACACCATCATGACGTCATTCACAGTAACACACCCACAGTAACACACCCACAGTAACATGCTCACAGAAGTGTACTGAGACAGAAGGATCTTCGTGTATACAAACCACATCCTGTGGAAACTTTATAGACTTGCTGGTATTTACCTTTAAGAAGAAAAGGTTAAAAACATTGGATTGTGGTAGATGTGTGGTGATTTAAGGATCATTTCACCTTCCTCCTCTTTCTGAGAAGTTGAGTGATAACGACCTGAAGTATAACTGGTCCATCCACATCGAGTTCCCCTTTGCTGTGAAATGTAGGGTTTAAAGCCTCACTCGGGACGGGAGTTAGCAAAGAATACGCTATGAAACAATATGATGCACGTTTACCATTGTTTCATGCATTATAGACTTAGATTTATGTGTTAACGTGTCTTTTCATCATGACACAGAGAGGGGATTATGGGTTAAATGTGAAACATGTAGACATGCAAGCGTGCAGTCCTCCCATGAGCACGTTGTATGTCTTTTTGGTGCTATGCATTGGGTGACTGCTGTTTGGTTAGCGGTGAGGCATTTCTGATTGCGTAAATGGACTTCACAAGTTTGATTACTCGTATTAATTAAAAACACCTGGCATCAGATAAAAGGTCAAAGGTGCAGCATTTATGTGTTTTTACTTTGTTAGTTTTTCAGACCAGTGTATTTACTACAAATTCATAATAAATTATAATCTATAATAAAACTCTTGCACTGAACAGCTAGTGAATGAGCACATTCACTAGCCCTTGGCTTTCATGTTTGTTTCACAGACAGCAATTTCATCACATTATTGTAGTATGCATTTGTGTATGGGATACTACAATCGTTATATTGTGTTAATATCAACTGTAGTTCATTATAAGTAAGCAGTACCACCGAAGAGAAAGGGTTGTGATGCTGAATAGTGGCACCACTATCAATTGTTGCAAGTAACTGATATTTGGGAAACAGTATGGCAAGATTTTATTTATTTTTTGTTATTGCTCTGCTAATGGACACAGATCCTCCAGAAGGCATGCTCATTTTACAGCAAGTTGGTTAGCTGGCTAGCTAGCTCAAGTTAATTTGTAAGTACTGGTTAAAGGTGCTTCTGTTAAAATTGTTGTTACTTCTTCCTTCTTTTATTCATCTTTTTCATGTTTAAAATCAAGTTAGATTTCTAAAACTCAAAAATTAAATATTTTCTAAACCTAAAATATTTATTACTTATACAGCGAAACACAGATATTGCTTTAAAAAAAAAAAAAAAGAGCTCTAATACATTCAATTATGACGTGGTTCATACAACAGTGCCTCCTAGAGAATACTCACCTCAGCTCAACTTTATTTGTATAGCACTTTAACAACAAGAATGTCCCAAAGTCCTTCAAATAAATAATAAAATAATCTAAAAAGGCTTAATTAAAATCACATCACACACATATCTAATAAATACATTTTACTGTAGAGAATACAAGTACTTTTAACATGCATGCAGAGGCAGACTCACTGAAGTATAAATCAGCTTCATGAAGACTAGCTGATGATTTTCTAATCTTCATCCGTCCACTTTGTCCTGTTTTTGCCCACTTTGGCCTCAGAGTCTTATACTCTTGGCTGTATGAAATGGGCCTTGCTTGAAGCTTCGATGTGTTTCATTTTTCTAAATGCTTTTACGCTCTCTACATTTGTAAAAAGAGATTTTTTTTAAAAGTTAGCCTTCCTGTCGGCTTAAACCAGTCTGGACATTTTCCTCTGACCTTTCTCATAATCAGCATGTTTCTGTCCACAGAAGTATTTTATTTTATTTTATTTTTTTTCCCCACCATTCTGTTTAAATTCGAGACTTGTGTGTAAAAGTCTTGGGAGATTTCTGATAGACCCAAACTGCTGCCAACAACCATGCTGCAGTCAAAATCGCTGAGATTACATTTTCTCCATTCTGATGGATTAATGTGAACATTAGCATAAGCTCCTGACCTGCATCTATATATGTGTTTAAACGCATTGTGTTGCTGCCAAATAATGACATAATAACATTCGCATGAATGTGCAGGGACATAAAATAATATATAATGTTTAAATGTCTGTCTACCCAAAAGGTGACATGACCACATTTGTACTCTCACTGATGCAAGACTATAATATGGTCGGACGGTTACCAGTCAAGGCTTTAAATCTATTCAAGCTCTGATGAGAGCTCATCCGATCAAAAACCGAGGCTCTTAATGTAGTTTTAGATGCTGTCTGCTCATTTTGTGTTTGTGTGGGTGTGTGTAAGACTGATTTAACTGTCTTCTTTATGTGATTGTGTGTTGTCGCCTTTTAGGTGTATGTGTTTCCTTTCAATTTTTTCATGCAGAGTATTTCGGTCTTGGAGCTCAATCATTTGTTTCCCTCTGTACATCGGTCACCAGTCGGCATGTCTGACTTGAGCTCATTGATTGTTGCCATGGTTTCTTGGGTAACTACTGTACTTGCTAGTGAAAGTATCATGCACATTTTGCATGTAGAGATGTCATATGTTCATTTAGAAAACCCCAAATCAGGTTGACCCATCTAAAGGCAAATGAAAATCATTTTGTAATTAATTATAATATTTAACTATACTTGGTGAGTGCACCCAGTAATTTAGTTTATTATAGTAAAATTTTGTATTTATTCTTTTATTTAAAAAAACCTTTTTGTTTGTTTTCCCACTGTTATATAAAAAAATACAGTGCCTTCAAGAATGATTGGATTTTTTTTTTGTTTCGTCTCCACCCACAGTGTGATGCTAAACATTTCATATGATTAGCTAACATTGTTCTTCCCTTCTCATTTGCATGAAGTAAAATCATGCCTCAGGTTCTGCCCTGCCTGTTCAATTCCAGCAAATAGTCAGTGTTCGTTTATTGGGTACAAGATTTTTTACAGTAAACTTCATCACGAAGCAGCTTTACGGAAATCCAGAGCTGGTTTCTGATCTCTAATGAACGTCTCCGATCTCCTCACTCTTTATCAAGAGATTTTTTTTAGTTCATTTGCATAAATGTAAAGTTTGCAGTCACTTGCCTCCTTTCTCTGTAATACTGACTGACTGCCAGCAGGAATGCAGGGGTGAAATGTCCAACTGTGAGTGTGTTGACATTGCTCTACGTCTGTGTCTTTGTCCTCTTATTACTGATCCTATGTGTTTTCACCCCCTTCTCTCGCTCTGTAGATGTACTCCAACCGAGTTGCTATAGGTGACGACTTCATCGCTCTGCAGCCGCTCTCCAGAGCCAAGAATCAGCTGGGCAAGATTAGGTAGAGTAGGAAGAGTCATTTAACCCCTCAGTGTCGTGCTGCATGCTGTGGTGAAACGCAACTAACCAGAAAACTCAGAAAGAAAGAAAGAAAGAGAGAGAGAGAAAGCGATGTTCCAATACTATTTTAACACACTTTCCCTTTTACGTTTTTTTTTCTTTGGTTCAGTCCTTTCTGCCATTTTCGAAAATTTATTAGAAAAATTATTTTTAACAAAACAATTCTAAAAATAAGGACAAAATCTAAAACTTGTCCTCAGAATGGGGTTTATGTTGTTTGTTAATTTGCTTGTTGTTTTGCTACAGTGAGGGTAATCAGAGCATATCCTTATCATAGTTAATAAGAGTTATAACATGTATACAGTGGAATCTTGGATTGCGAGCATAATTCGTTTAGGAAGAGTGCTGGTATATTGAAACTCGTATATCAAAGGAATTTCTCCATCAGAAATAATGGAAACTTTGATGATTCGTTCCACAGCCCAAAAATATGAATATAAAAATAATGAATACAAAATATAATAAAAAAAAAATACAAATAAATAAATAAAACAAATTAACCTAACTTTACCTTTGAAAAGAATTCCGACAGAGCAGTGTTTTCATTAGTGTGAGTTTGTGTGTGTGTGTGTAAAGGTGAGAAGAGGAGGGAGGGGGCTACTGTGTAGGACGACTTTCACTTTCACACACACTAATGGAAAATTCCATGTGTGTTTGCGAGTGTCATGGAACATCTCTAATTACACTCGCACACTAACAGAATCAGTGCTTGCCTTGACATTTGCTTTTGCTTTATGTTATAATAAACAGTATACACGCACAGATGTTGACTATACGAGTGACGCATGCACAGTGGGACTGAGCATGAGAGACGATTACCCATAATCCCATAGAGCGCAAGAAAAATTGGCTCAGTTGTGATAACGTGACACTTGGCAGACAAAGCGCATGCGTACTACTCATATATCAAGACCTTACTTGTTTATTAATTTCAAATTTATTAAAAAATTTAGCTCGTCTTGCAAAACGCTCGCAGACCAAGTTACTCGCAATCCAAGTTTCCCCTGTATTTCTAACTTATATTTATAATTAGTGTGTGATCATTGTGGTCACTTCAGTTGGATGGGTTTAAATCTAAACTTTAATCACTCAAGAACAAGTTTGACCTAATGTTATCTGTGAAATTAAAAAAATGTGTCCAGTAAACAGTAAGAATCTTCCTGTACCCATTTAAATCTGTACTGAGAGGGTCGATGGAATTTAACAAGGGGTTGCTTCTACAAAATGGTTTAAGAACCACTGTTTTACATGACGGCATTACGGCATGATGCTGATTTTCTCATACTAAGTGTGTAAAATTTACTGGCTATTAAAAGTAAAAGCTAGCAAGGGTGTGTTAAAACAGTACTGGAAATCATAGAGGGAACATTGAGTGAGCTGATACCAGAGGTCACACAGTTCATCCTGCATGACTGCCCGAGTCTACCTGCATGTCGCTAATGCACATCCCATTTCATTTAAAAGAAACATTTTGGTGACAAAACTTCAATGTCCGTAACTTGCAGCAAATCAGACCTGACCTGTTGGTCAAAAATACCTTTACAGTTGTACATAGAGGTGGCACCATACCGCTTTTTTCTTTTTAATATCTATACTGAAACATTGACTATAAATATCAATATTTATTTATCTTCAAATAATTAATAAAAGTAATAATAATAATAATACATAATAATAATAATTGTATTCAATAATAAAATAATTTAGATTAAAAAAATTATAGTAAGTAGTAATCAAATAAAATCTGACAAAAATACTAGTCTGGTTATATGTAAACATTTTCAGTTAAAAAATGCTCTCCCCCCCCATTTATTGACGTTAGGAGTGGCTGACTGTAACTGTTTTCATTTTTTGCACTGCGGGAAGTTATCATAATTACAAGATAAGGTCAGATTATTTTTTTTACTTTTTTTAACATATAATCCTATAAACAACTAGAGCCATCTCTAGTCGTAAAGCAGCAGGTGTGTTTTCAAACACTGGCAAAATTTAGCATAAACTCTTATCTAAATTAAAGTCGTCTGAATTTTATGCCACTATTCAGGATATCCAGCGCATGTTCCACCGCTGATCTGCCATACAACAATGTTTTGTTGTTCCACCTCTGTGCTTGTGCACAATGCTCTTTTTTCCAGGTCATTTCACCCATTTGTCTTTTAGCTCTAGCTGAAATAAGCTCTGTAATCTAGGCCTTGTTTTTTCTTAACCCAACATGCATGCTTCAGAAAGCACAATACTCTTATAACTAAACCCCTGAAACTGGCACCGCTTCAATGTTTTTTTGTTTGTTTGGTTTTTAAATCCTTGAATGCATATGCAAAAAGATTTGTAAAAAAAAAAAAAAAAAGAATGATTAGTTTGTTGTACTTTATTGCTATGAGCACAGAACATGATCTCCAGTCCATTGACATGAGATTATCTTTTATAAAATAATCATTAATCTATTTTTTTTTCTGTAGTAAATAAGTTTACAACAGAATAATAAGTCAAACTTGTAAGTTTTTTTAAGTTCTTTTTCTTAAAATTTTTATAAAACCTTTAAAACAATGTTTAAAGTTCTTCAATTGGATCTACTACCTCTAGTGGGCACTACAGCTACATCCCCTTGTTAACAAGTGCAAGTGCAGCTTGTTTTTTAGCAGGTTTCATTTATCGTGTCACATACCGTAATATCTGGAATAGCATTCTGCCATAACTGTAATAGATGATACATAATACTCAGATATATTATATCCATTCCTAAATCATAGGTCAAATAAAAGTGACCTATGTTCCAGAAATTACGGTAACCGCAGGATTTCGTTTCAACATGGTCTCCGCAGTGGACCAGTGGCCATTTTCTTGCTCACTCCTAATTTTTTTTTTTTTTTTTTTTAAAGAACGCTTTTTTTCCCCTCCGTTCTCCTGTTTTCTTCGGTTTTGGAGCCTTAACCAGCTGTTTTGTCCTTCCAGATGGAAGAGGATAAAGTTTCAGTCGGCTCAGAATATGACTCTGCTGAAAGCAGGGACAGAGGGGAGGACAATTGGCAACTGCTAGCTGCTTCCCCTTCCTCTACCCATCATGCAGTTCCCCCCTTTCCCTAGGTAGTACTGCCCAACATAGACCTGTGGAAATATGTGTGTCTGTCTCTGTGTCTCTCTGTGTGTGTGTGTGTGTGTGTGTGTGTGTGTGTGTGTGTGTGTGTGTGTGTGTGTGTGAGTGATTACTCAGGTCATGGGGAAGGTTCATGTTTCGGTTCTGCTCCATCATGTTTGTACTCTGTACTGTGCCATCCATCTGTCAGAGCCTGTGTGTTCTGATCCTCACACTCGTGCCTTTAAGATGTGCATGCTTTTAAATCATTCAATCATTACCTATATTTTTGCAGTATATTTTCAGGAAAAAAAAAAAAAACTTATGGTACATTTTTGTTTGTAAAATCTAGATATTATCATAACTGGTACTATAATGGGAAAGCATGTAATGATTTTTTTAAAATATACTTGTTCAGGTATTTTTTTATATTATTATTATAAATGATTTATACGTGGCTGTATGACTTTTTTTTGTCACTGTGTTTATCTTCATTACCAATAAATGTGTACTGTCAAGCAGTGTTTAGCTTCAGTGATCAAATGTTTGGTTTACAATCACATTGTGAAGGAGTGATTTGTTAATATCCTTTTGTGTTTTGATATTAAACGTGTGTGCATCGATCATCAGCTCTTACCAGCGAACGCAAGCTACACCTCATCAACACCTTCACCAGCATTGTGGTGTAATACAGCTCTATAACAACAGCTCTGGCTGTACGTCCAGTTCATATTATTGTGCTCGGTCTAATATGCAGACCTGTCCACTTGTATGATTCTTGTATGATTTTCAGTGGCGATTGTACGTTGTACAAATCTTTGTTAAAACACTTTGTACTGGTTCTAAAATTGCTAAAATAAGATTTCTTGTTTAAGAAGGTTAGCGACAGGTTAAAAAAATGTCCAAATGCTGTTACTCCCTCCCCCCTGAAAGCACATTCGCTTGCTTGTCAAGTTGAATTTTGAGTCTTTGGAGACGGTGACAGCGGCTGATGGCTCCATTCCACTAATGGGTCACTTTCATTACCCACAGTCTCCCCCCTCTGTTTGGCAGCAGAATTATCATGAGGAAGATGATCATCGTGTCAGAAGAAGAAGAGGTAATGTCAGGAGCTCCATCCTAACCGCAAGCCCTTAACACACAAGTAAATCATGCACATTTGCACTCTTCTGCTCTCAGAACTGCTGCCTCACGAGTTGATTTTACATTCATGCATGGAGTGTAATGTGTGTGATTTCTGAGACTAGCCCTCATACTTTATAAATCAGACATGAGTGATTTGTATGCCGAGTGGACCGAGTGATGAGAGTTAGTGCAATAAGAGAGCATTCCCCAAGTGTTCCTCAACCCACCCAACATTGTACGATTTCAAAAGACTTGAGAAAGTAAGGTCTGAATATATTATCATTTCTAGAATATCAGTAAATTTACAGGGACTTATACGGTCTGGCAGACGCCTCACAGGAACAGATATTTAAAATGTTTTTACAGGCGTTTGTCTAAGCAGAGACGTGTTTAAACTTCACATATCTCTTCTGTTAGCACTTTGTAACAGAGGTAGAGCTGTAGCTTTACATTTTCAGATGTCTTCAAGACAGATAAGTTTTGGAGCATAAAAAGAGTGAAAATGCGAGAGGCTGGTGAGGGAACGACTGTTTCTATGTTCCGTAGCATTCAACAACATTAAATGTAACTGGAAACATACCTTTGACAAGGTAGTGATTAATAAGCACACTATAAATATTGGGAAATTGCTTTTATATAGCAGGACTAAAACGCTCCAGGACTCTGGCTGTTATAGAAAAATAATCAACAACAGAGTGGTAATTGTATCTCCACTTCATCTCACCATGTTGCTGTTGGTTAATTTTCTATAACTACATGACAGAGTTGTTTCCTGAAAGTGTGGTGAACTGTTGGATATGACATCATATTGTGTGTGTGTGTGTGTGTGTGTGTGTGTGTGTGTGTGTGAGTGAGAGAGAGAACGAGAGAGAGAGAGATGTCTCTGCTTCAGATCCAACTGGAGGCTCGTTTGATTAATGACTCTGCATGTTTAATTTCAGCTCATTACAGATGTCTTGTGTCTCCATGCAGACGCTCCATTCGTCATTAGTGGGCCGCCGTTTCACTTTAACGAGTTTTACATCTTACCAAAACAGTTATATGTGAAGTCTTATAATAATATAGTAATAACATATTCATAATAACACAACATCGACACAACCACACACAAGTCTGCAGAAAGGATTGAATTATTTTAGAGTATTATTGAATTGAATTATTTAAGATTTGCAGAGGCTCTGTGCTGCCTCAGGCTGTGACACAGTTTCATACCGTTTTTACAAGATTCTCTACACAGTTCTTGCTCAGATCAGACCTGCCTGGCTTGCTGCTTAATTTATAGGTTTGTTATGCACGTTTGTAACATACGTCTGTAACATGAACCCCTGTCCTCTGAAATGCCCCAAATGTGCACAATGATTTTCTTGAACCACTTTTTTTTTTTTACTTGAATCAGTTTCCTAAATATTGTTTAAATCGCCATTTTATTTGTTTTTCAAACGTTTTCTGTAAGTAAACGGAGGTCAAACGTTTTCTGTAAGCCTTCACAAGGTTTTCACAGACTGCTGCTGGTATTCTGGCCCATTCCTCCCTGCAGATCTCCTCTAGAGCAGTGTTGTTTTGGGGCTGTCACTGGGCAACACGGACTTTCAACTTCCTCCAAAGATTTTCTCTGGGGTTGAGATCTGGAGACTGGCTAGGCCACTCCAGGACCTTGAAATGCTTCTTACGAAGCCACTCCTTCGTTGCC
>JAQMYL010000007.1:15318188-15333501 GCA_030014365.1 Clarias pachynema | reverse complement strand
ACACACACACACACATATATATATATATATATATATATATATATATATATATATATATATATATACACACACACATATATACATCTGACAGTTTGAGAAATGATTTCGCTATATATATATACAAACTGTCAGATGTAGTAAATTTCTAAACACATCAGTTGGGTGAAGCCATGTTGTGTAGGTTGAAAAGAACGAAACACATTATCGCTTATTCTCCACAGAGCTATTCATATTTAATTTATTATTTTAAGATTGTATTGATCTCTTTCTCTAAGATGAGACAATTACATTTTTGCAGTGTATAGAATTGTAAAAGTTTGTTCAGAAAAAAAACTCCCAGGTATTTATCTTTTTAGATGCATGATGTGCTGACCGAAGTTACGTTTCACCCAAGTTCTGTCAGCAGTCTGTCATTTAATATTCTGACCGAATGTCCTGATCTATTTTCGTTATCTCTTCAGGCTTTGGTGGATATTAATGATGACTTTAACCCTGCATCTTAAACACTATGGCTGTGTTTAAATAGCAAACTGCTGCGCTGTTCCAGATTATGCTGAATTTAGGTATTACATTATGATCGTGATTGTTCAGTAATGAGAGCCCTCGATG
Organism: Clarias pachynema; assembly: GCA_030014365.1. Taxonomy (NCBI): domain Eukaryota; kingdom Metazoa; phylum Chordata; class Actinopteri; order Siluriformes; family Clariidae; genus Clarias; species Clarias pachynema. The sequence goes on along the minus strand of JAQMYL010000007.1, from coordinate 15,332,892 downwards.
GGACTGTATTTATTAAACAAATAAGAGCAATCTGACATTTTTTTGCAGCAGCAGCAGAACTGAAAGGATCAGGGCTTGTGGCGGAAGCAGAAAAGGTTATATGTCAGCTAAAACCAACTCACAATCACTGTTAGTAGCGACAGCAGAAGGCCTCAACAAGAGCATCAGTTTCTTGTTCTTGCCTGACAGGAGTGGAACCTAATGTAGTCTTCATACTTTTTTCCCCCCTCATTTTGATGTATGATGTGAGCTTTGTAATCTGTATCTGCATGACCGTGTGCATCATGCTGCTGCCACATGATTGGCTGATTAGATAACTGCATGAGTGTGCAGGTGTACAACTGTGTTTCTGTAAGAGTGGCTGTTGAGTGTGTATACAAATATATTTTTATTAGAATCTTGTTGCTGTTGTTTGCTATTAGCATTTCGAGATAATTTTAAGCATAAAAAAGTCACTGTGTAAGTGTATACAGGTATTACCTATAAACAGAAACATTTTATAGTATTTGAACAAAGCTTTTACACGCAGAATCAGCAGATAATCTGGTATTTGGCCTCTTTAATGAATTGCAGTAGCTGACGCTGCATTCTCAGCTCAGAAACTAGACCTTTTTTTTCTGCAAAGCTGAGATGTAGCATGTCTCTGAGGGATTTGTGGAAATGGAAGATTTGTGAGGTGATGTTTGCTTAGTCATCAGGATGCGGAGGTGAAGATTTTGCAGAGGAAGATATTATAAACTGATCAAGTGATCAACTTCCCTTTCAGTTTGCACTGTGCCATTTAAAAATTTCAGCTCAAAATTCAGTTTTAAACGTCTTCATATGAATCTTTAGGTGTTTATCAGAACAATGTGGAAACTTCTGACTTTAAGGCAATATGATAAGATTTCAATTCACATGATAATGATTCAAGATTTGGCAATACTGTACCAAATGAATGAATCTTCTACAATACGATTCATTTTGATTCCATTTACAGTAGCTGTCTTTGATTTGTAATCAACTTTGTTAAATACTGTTTATATTTCTATATAGCTGCACGATTTGATGAAAAAAATTACACAGCGACAGATTATTTTGTCAGATATTGTGATTGGAATTTAAGCTACAATATTAAACATCACTATTACTATTAAATGTACCATTTCATAATTAATTGCATTTATTTAGGCTAAATCCAAATAATGGCACAAATGATCTCAGGAAATATTTATTAATCATCTCAAAAAAAAAAAAAAACCTACAGTACAGTTATTGACAAACTGTACATAAATTCACAATTAGGCATACATTATGTGTAACAAATTGCAGCCTTTTGCAATTAAACAATTTAGATTTTTATTCAATACAATTTTTATGATGTGATTTTATTCTGATATCTGAACTGAAGTATTTCTGAAGTGTTTTATTTGTTTGTTTGTTTGTTTGTTTGTTTGTTTGTTTTACACACGAAATGTGTCCTTTTTTTCAATAATCATTGACAACGATTAAATTAATTCCAATTCTTTCAAATTAAAACAAATCCATTTTACCCCAAATCAGCTAAGACATGCTATGGGATAGACGGACGGACAGACAGACATGGATAGACAGACAGACAGACAGACGGACGGACAGAAGCAGGATAAACATACTGTGTCCTGGGTTGGGTGAGTCTTTGCTGATGCTGCTAGCCTTTATCTGCAGCTGGCTCGCATACACACGTGGGTTTTTCCTGTCCTCTGCAGTGCAGTTGGCATGACACACTGTGGCAGGTAGGGGTGTTAAGGGATCATGACCGTTCCTTTATGTGAACTCCCAGGAATTTGATGTTGCTGATGCTCTCCGTGTCCTCTCCATTTCTGTGAGTTGGGTAATAGGTGGCACGGGTCGCATATAAGTCGGGTTGTAGTGATGACCTCAGCAGACTTCACTGTAGTATTTGTGGGCTGGACTGAGCACGTAGCCGTGCGGTACTCCAGTGTTCAGAGTGAGTGTGGAGACGAGTTGAGTCTCCCGTCTCTCAGGTTATGTCTGTTAGCAGAATGGGGTTGTTGCTTGGCCCGACTTGCTGGTTTTGTGTAGCTGTTTGAAATTAATATATCCTAACACAGGTGTTTGGGTGCTCCAGGTGAGTGTGGTGCGTAATTAGTTGGTCTGTTTGCTCGCTAAGCAAACTGATGTTTGTTCAGATCAGTGGGGCTGCTGTTTGGCAGTACAGGTTTCTCTAAGCAGTTCATAATCACCAGTGTTTAAGCAAATAGACAGTTTTAAAACAGTCAGAGGCAGCAGCTTGTAGTCACAGATTAAAAACGTCTGCTTATCGATCAGTACATGTCTTACGTGTTCAGCCTAACACACTGTCAGGTCCTGCTGCCTGGTCCATGTCAATCTTCCACAGGGTGACTCAGACTTTGTGTAGGTGGATTACGAATGTGTGTGAAGAAAAGATTCAGGTTATCAGGGAGTGCCGTGTCATTTTCCTTCACTGGATAAATCCTGACACTGGTTTACAAGGTTACTAACTAATTAATCATTGATCTATGGGATTAACATTTGTCATGATATTGTAGTGTAATGACACTAATTATTGTTCTCAAGAAGATATTTTATGTGCTGTTGTATGTACTATTTGTGCTCAAGCAATAGAAGCTTATAGCTACGGTTTAACATTACATGAGTCATGACAGCATTTGCGTCTGTAAATAAATATGAATTATTTTATCTGAAATTCTTTTCTGTTCATCATGTAAACCCAAGATCCAGTTTTCCTGAATCTGACACTATACACCGAATTTAATATTTAATATTAAATGTTAGCACCTTTGTAGGTCAGAGACAGACTGTTCATTCAACACGTGATCCACTGAGCTCACACACACACGGTCACTTGAACACTTATGTACTGTGAATGAATTTGAGCTTCATCCATCACTCTTATAGATCAACTGTGGGCCTTATATAACACACACACACACACACACACACACACACACACACACACACAAACATATTGTGTTTCTCATTCATCTTCTATGTGCGTGTGTGTGCATCACATCACAGAAAATAAACATTAACAGTGTATTGTCTTTGAAATTTGAGATGATTAATAATAATAATTATAATTATAATGATAATGTTAATATTTTTAATCCCTCTTGTTTTTTCTTTTACTTTTTTTTTTTTACTCTTACTTTCCTGCTCCAACTGTTTCTTCATCCTTCTTATTTCTCTTTTTCTCTCTCGCTCATATTTTTTTTCTCTTTGTACTTCCCCCATCTTTCTTTGATCTGCTGTTTCTCTCTCCATCTTTCACTGTCATTTCTCCCTTAATCTATCTTCTCTATCACTCCCTCTCTCCTCTCCATTTTTTTTCCTTGCTCCATCTCAATTTTCTCTCCTTGTCTCTCTCTCTCTCTCTCTCTCTCTCTGCAGTGTATCGAGCCGTACCGAGGCGTTACCTGTATGGACTCAGTGTCTTGTTTCCCAGAAGGCCGTGGTTTCTGTGGCTTTCTGGAGCGACTGAAGCGAGCCAACAGGTGCCAGTTCTCTCTGTCTAACACTCCTGAGGAGCATTAGAGTGCAACCATAAGCACTCTGCACTGCACTTGCGCGGGGTGGGGCGGGGCGTGACGAGTGAACTAAGCTTGAGCTTTACGTGTAGCTTGAGGAAACTCTCAGGCCATCTGCAACGAGGCTACAAATGCACTTAGGAAAAGTCACGTCTGTTGGTTTCTTTGTCTTTTCTTTAACAGTGGCATTGTTTCTTTGTGGCACGTTTTCTGTCCTTTCCTTAAAAAAAATCGCGTACTGTTGTCGCAGAGACATTAAGTCATTCTGGACATTAGCCCATTTAAAGCATTCGTTATTTCTCGTTAAATGTTGGACAGTGTTTAGTCCCTTGGATATGTTGCCTCCTAGTTGTGTGTTTGTGTGTTGTGGCAGGTTTTGGACCGTGTGCAGTCCTAATGCACTCTGCTTCCCAGGTTTTGTCCTCATCTGTCTTTGATCAGCACTTTGGGAAGTTTCTGTGTGCAGAAAAGCTGTGAGACGAAAACCCAACTCTCTTAAAGGAACAGTTCTGTGAAGAAAAAAATTAAAAGATGATTTGATATATATATATATAATTTTTTTTTTCCATAAAACTGGTCCTTTAATGCTAAAACACTGCCACTTGGACGAAACGTTTCACCGTCCACCAGCCACAAGAAAACAGCGAGACTACACATTGGCATAGCTAGGAAAGTATTTTCGAGGGAAATGAAGAAATATGCGAAATATTATTATCTAAGTGTGACGAAACTTATCATCATATCTCTAAATGCTACGTAAAATAAAACACTGCTTTGACAGTTTCACTTGAAAATGATTTCAGTCGCATGGCTACTAAAACAACGGGAATCATACGAACCCTAATTTAACAGGAAAACGATTGTGAATGGTCCGTCCTGTTTCTCAAATCCAACACGCTTGAGCAAAAGTGTTCGTTAGACGTCGGTCAATGTTCTCTGAACATCGTTTGTGAACAATTAAAGTGCATTAAAACCGTGTTATTTAACAGGCTTGTGCGATATATTACTGTATAATCTCAGTCTCTACAGGAGATCACACTGCCATGATGTGCAGGGACGTTTACTCCAGATATATTATATTACCAGACCTGTTAACTCTTACGCATGACGAGCATGCTGCTCCACAGTTACACGCCAGAACTCGCTAGTGCCAAGTTATCATTGAAAAATATGCCAAGACAACAGAAGAGGAACTGATCAGTACTTAAATGATTGACATTTACAATTAAACACCTGGAAGTCCCGCCTCTTTTCACCCACTCGCCAATGGACTCCTGGGGTGCTCTCGCGTGTTGGCATAGAAAATGTAATCCTTCAGTGTACTGTATGTTTGACAAGTGAATGTTTAATCAGTTAACGGTGTTTAGTGGGCATGTCACTGAAAAGATTCAGACTGTCAAAAATGGAACCAGGGAGGGAAAAAAGGTGTGTGTGTGTATATATATATATATATACAGTACGAATATATTTTTATATTATTAATAGAATCAATAGTCCTCCAACAATATGCCAAATCTAGCACTTAAAAATCATGATAATGGAAAAGTTAGTAAATACGCTGGCTTGAACTTAAAGTAGCAGAGCTGGGGTGAAAAGATGGCGATTAGGCAGGCAACTAGCGTATAAAAGGCTTTTATATTTACTGCATGTTAATACAAAATCACCTGAAAAGGAAAGATCTATACTGCACAGGTCTATTTATTACCTGTGCGTGCTATATAAATCGTCAGTGAATAAACATTTAGAACTGTCATAAAATGCTTGAGGTGGTTCAAATCCCCCTGTAAACCCCCTGACAACTCTGGGACCGTGTCAGAAATCAGATGAGACACCGGAACTGTAGATGTGTTTATTATAATAAAGGATTTTTTATTATATTTTTCCCCCAATATTTTACTTTAAACCCGATGCCTTAGAGAAGATGACAGAATCCTCTGGAGCTGCCTGTGGTGTGTGTTTGGGCTTCGTGATGGGTTAGAGCGTGGGCGAGGAAGTGTGTGTGTTATGACTAATCCCAAATACATCCTTACACACATGCCTACTATGTTTGTTTCTTATTTTTGTTAATTTTTCCATAACCAATCATGCAAACAGCCATACACTAGTTGTGCTGGTAATCAGCAGTGTAAGGAATGTTTGAGTTTAACTTGATGTTTGATGATCAAATAAGTGAATGTTATAGCAGCTATAGCACGGTCTCTAAAAGCAGTTCTCCTTACGACTATAACCAAAGTCTGCTAAAATATAATATCGTTCATTTTTATGCAGCATGTCTTTAAATGTGATTTGAGAGATTGAGGTTCACACACGCACGCCCCCTGGTGGTATGCCCTGTTATTTCAGACAGAGGTTCTTTCAACTAGTGGTGTTTGTTTACGGTTTGTAACAGTTAGTATTATTACTAAACTCTAGTTTATAATGTAAAAGTAATTTTTTTTTAATTCAAAGCATTTTTGAAGCAGTGACGAAACTCTCAGCTGATTGTCTTTAATTAAAAACATCATCACCAGCACTTCGGTCAGAAGATCTTGAATTGTTTGGTTGAAAAGCATCTCTGACGTTAGTGCAGCTGAAAAAGAAAATGATAATTCATGAGCTCATTGTAATACGCAATCTTTTCTATAGTATCAGCTCATTCACTCATTGTTCTGGTGATGTTTTTCTCTGAGGAGCATCAAGTATCAGCGCTTTATAAAAGTCAGAGGTTAAACTCTAACTTTTCCTGAGATGACAAGCTGCTTGACATGCAGGGCTGGTGAGGTGATGACTGTTTATAGCTGCTATAACTGAGAACAGAAACTATAAATAAAGCCCTGAAACAGATTGTCAGCACATCCAGTCTAGTTTCACTGAAAGATTTTAAATCATCTTTATTTCATAGTACCCTGATACATAAAGCTGTCCTATCTTTCCATGTCCTGTCATTTCATCCGTGCTGCGCTCGCATACCATCTTTTCCCATCACTCAGTCATCTGTCTCCACTACAGTGTAAGGAAAGACCACACATGGAAAATGAATCGTTTTTATGATGACATGACAAGTTTCTGATGTGATAACCAAAATCCAAGTACAACTAATGCTAACAAATAATAATAATAATAACAAATACTACTAGAAGAAGTGAGCACAGAAAAGCGCTGAATACCGTCGAGCATTTAATGAAACACTTGTCCAATCAGGTTACATCAATCAAATAGTAAAGCTTGGAAATTCCTATTATACCAGTTGTGAGATGCACTGATCTCAATTTCAGTAAAATAATATATATATTTTTCACTTTATAGAAATGCATGAACTTGTGCAAAGTGAAAAAGACTTGTGAAATTTACATAGATAAATTATATAGAGTAAAAATCTATACACACTTAGGGAAAAGAAAAACATTTTTGAATACTAAATTTATTGCTGTGTTTATATATTGATATATGTGATAATAATATGATATTATACTATTTCTCTTTTCCTAAAGTGTGTATACATATTTTAGGTGCCTCTGTATTCAGTCAAGAAGAATAAAGCTGTGAGAATGAGACACATCAGAGAAAATCTTCCTAAAACAGTTCTTTTGGAGTTCAAACTTATCCCCATTTATACAGATTTACAAATTTATTCAAAGTATACAAAGTTTGATGATTTTCAATTCAGTTTTTAGACACATGACTGTCCGTTGTTACAAAGTCCTCACAGTCTTCATATGTCCAGCCATATGGTCAACACTGTCTTATATTCTTGTCCAAATTCCAAATAAAGACAGACGTACTGTATGGTTACCTCTTAGATGAACACACACTACAGGTACAGTGAAGGCTGAAAAACAAACAAGTGTAATTTTAGCAAGTGAGGAGGCTGTGCGTTTTTTAGCTCAGGAGTTTAATATAAAAATAAAGACCTTGAATGAGGAAAAAAATATCATGTGAGCTTTATGGGGGGGAGATCATCAGTGTATTTGAAAGATTTCGTCATTTGAAATCTGGAAAAACAAGTCGATTTTAATCTCCTGTAGTGCGACTCCAACAGGTGCATCTCCATTTAACAATTTAATCATTTAACATTTTCTATCATGATGTCATCACTCACACCTTCACCCTTTCTTTTGTTTATTTTTTATTTTTTTAATGCTTCCAGATCGTGGAGTGACCCAGATCCGTTCTCTTCCAGCGACCGCAGCGTTTTGACCCTTTCTCCTGTGGAAGTCTCTCACTGCTAGTGTATAAAGAAGTCTTCATCTTCCTAAAGAGGAAATCTACCTATCTTAGGACTTTTCTTTTCTATCACAGAAGAAAGAAGTTTTTTTGCTTTCATTTTTTCTACTTGTATGCACATCAATCAGAATGAACCGTCCTTTAATGAGGAAGCCATACAAGCCTTTCTGTATTTCTCCTTCCCGGTCATGTAGCATTAGCTCACTCCAGAGATCTGGTCCTGATTCTGACATCACTTACTGAAGGACGCAGACTCATCAGCTTCAGCTCCATCCACCCTTCACCTTATTTATGCATTTGCACAATAAGTTCTTCCATCATCCTCAGTTAATTACCATGCACATTTGTCTTATATTTTTCTTCTTTTCGTTTATGGTGTGTGTATCTTACCGAGCGAGCCTGTAGACTGCATGCGCTCCTCAGATTTCAGAGGCCTTTGGGTTACTACGGCAACAGTCCGGAAGTCACTTTAGAAATGCGCTTTATTTCAGAAGGTCAGGAACAGTTCAGCCAAAAATAAAATGTCCTTTTCATTCAAATGTAGTCAATCAGTTAAAACATTTTACTGCCCAGTTTGCTTCTTCTTTTTTTCTTTTTTTTTTTTTCACTGTAAGGCTAATGTATAATATCGATCTTGCACGTCAACGTTGTGTGTCAAATTGTTTTTTTTATTAAAAACGTATTGATACAGACACTGGTACGGGGTACGAGTCTAATAAGAGGCTAAAATTTTGCAGTTACCAGCCTCTGATTCTATGACTTAATCATTGTGTACAACACTTTAGGCCACACTCCTTTCTGAATCTAAAACTCAAGCTTTGCTAATGAAGGATATCAGATTTGGTGCTGTACATCTTTTAGCTTCTTGGTGATAATGTTATCAGAAACATGTCCTGGCTGACTACATTTGGATGGTGTGTGTGTGTGTGTGTGTGTGTGTGTGAGAGATGTTCTCAGTGAAAACTCCAATACCGAAGACATTCAGTCCTGTAAAATATATTTATAAAAGTGTGTAATACTTAATAAATCCATCTTAATATATTACCAGAGAAGAATTTGGGAGCGGTCACAGCTCTGACGTGAGACTGGATATAAAACTGTGGTTAGCTTTTTTTTTGTTGTTGTTAAACTTATTTTCAATGAATGAAGAAACTGTTGACATATCAGATAAGGAATTGTAATTATGTTTTTTTTTTGTTAGTTATATACTTCTTGGTTAGTTTGTTTGTCAAATCACTTTTTGTGTCAGGAAACACAGGGCATCAACAACCGCCACCTCCATTCATGTCAAAATACCCACACAGCTGCCAGGTGATTAGTGACTACAGTGTTAGAGCTAATAAACTGACAGCTCAGTGTGTTTGTGTGTGTGTTTATGATGTGTGTTTCTCAGAGACAGTAGCAATAAGAATCTCTGGACCAAGGATGGTCCACACTCGCTGTGAGGCCAGAGCGCCATTCCTGGTTCGTTTCCATCATTTACATTTAAAGAAAAAAAAAAAATGTTGGCAAAGTGTGTTACTGTAATCGTTCTCTCCTGACAGTAAAAGTGTTCAATTATGGAAATTCTATTTACAAAAATAAATCATTTTTTTTTATATTGTACACTGTGATGTTTGTACTTGTTTTAGATCTTTTTGTTCATAATCAGTGTTTGAATAACCATTCTGTTTGTGTGATGGTGATCTAAAATGACCGTCCCTAGAACGATGAGACTCCTGTGTCCAGAATGACGAATCAATACGTCTGTGCACAATCCACATCACCCATCCAAAGTCGCAAGAAAATATATACATTTTATTATATATTTATTTATTTATTATTATTATTTTAAAAAACAAGGAAAACCCATCTATGTAAATCTCTTAGCTGTTTGGAGCAGGAAAAAGTCTGCCATGCATTTCTGAACAACTGTACATCGGGAAAGGAGAAAACAAAATGCTACACCACAAGAACAGAACTCACATTTATGGACATTATTTGTATAGAAGAAAAACAAGAATAGAGGCTTTTAGTTTAGTTTTTAACAAATGTCAGAAAATCCTTCCAACATTTAAGCATTAGTGTTGAACTTTCCGTTAAATTATTAGAAAATCAGGATGTCTGATTGAACCATAACCAGTAACACTTCACACTGAGAGTTCCTACCACTTCACTAGCTGAAGACCTCAAGTTAGTAGCTGATGGCTGTGCAGATGAAGTCCATCAGAGAAACGCTTCCTCTCTCAGGAAGCCTGTGCCACTTCCTCCTCTTCCTCGTCCATTTGCACCAGCACTGCGTGACGATTGGCCTGTGAACCCTCTTTAAATAGGACCTTCTTAATGACACCTGCTTTAGGAGCTCGGATCGTGTGCTGCAAACACAGGATGGTACGATAAACCGTCAACCACAATAAAAAAAAAAAAAAGTGGTTTTTGTAAACTAAAGAAAGCGTCTCCTGCTTACCTCCATCTTCATTGCTATCATCACCATTAGAGGATCTCCCTTCTCCACGGTATCTCCGACCTTCACAAAAACCTGCAGGTATATGCACACATTTTAAACCACCAGAAAATAAAATTTTTTTTTTAAAAACTTCAATTGCATCTATGTAACCACCGATTTCAACGTCACGAGGAATCGTTTATTTAGACTGATATATAATGTGTGTTTGTGTGGTGCTGATATAAAAAAAAATATATGCCGGTGTATCGGCATGCTCGTACTGACAAAGTTATTGTCCTCCCAAAGCACATGATTTTAATTTACAAAAAAAGTGATATTAACTGTAAAAAGTATGATGTAGCATCAGTGAAACAAGCTAGATCCTGCTCTCAATTACTGTATATTACATTTTAGCGGCTATAAAAGGGACTCTTCACTAGCCACTCTTTTTTTCTCTGTAATTTGTCACATTACTGAGAAGCTGCAATGCGTAAACTCCACTGTCCTGATGATTTGGAGACCAAAGTTACAGCTTTACTGCTGACTGTTACAAAGCCTGGACACTGAAGATTTATTTTATAAGTGTGAATGATTACACACAGTCGTTTAATCTGCTAAGGAGGAGCTTCCAATGTACAGGTCCCTGTCAATAAGCTGTTACTATAGAAACAAAAATATATTCGAGTGCTTTAATTTAAACTTCCCTGTGTGAAAATGATGTATGAGCATGATGTACAAAACAACGCAAAACAGGACATACGGTTTAAACGCGTACCTTCTCAATGGTTCCAGTCATGGGTGCGACAGCACCACCTTGTGCTCCGGCGGTTCTCATGCCAGCCAAGAACTTTGGCACAGGCACTTTCACCTCCACACTGCCCTCCTACAGAACCAGGAACAGATTATAGATGGTGCTGCAATGCAATGCTCTGTACATGCCTAATTTTTGTGTTTTTCCCCCCATTTTATGTGTGGTGGTGCTGCTGCATGATTGTCTCACTGGCTAATTGCATGGTACAGAACTTGCGGCAGAACATAGACTTAATAATTTTTTTTTTTTTTATATATTAATAAAACAATCCTTTATTAAACAAACCTCACCATAGAGAAAAGATGAACCGAGTCGTCCAGTATGACCAGTTTGGGTCGAGACAGAACTCCATTTACAGAGCAGTGCAGGTATGTGGCTCCACCCACTTCCTGCAGCTCACCTGACACCTGGAACACCTGGCCTCCAGTCTAACACACAAACATATACATTTCATTAAACACACATCACTGATGTAGTTTAAAGAAAGAGCAGTCAATTATCCTTCTGGAAATTCTTCTAGGCTTAGGCGATACAACAATAATGATATACACTGCAATAGACACTTCCTAAAAAAAATTGTTTGGTATGAAGGCTGGTTAAAAGCGGTGTATGAGGAGACCACCGTTGTGTCTCAATTTGGGGGCTGCGTCTTTCAAAGGAACTTTTGAAGGCTCATATTGTTGCGTCTAAGGCTGTTACATTTTGAAGGCTGCATCAAACGTGAAAGCAAAGGGTGTCGTGGTGTTCGCCTCACGTCCCAACCTATCCAAAGATTCCTTGCAAGCCGGTGAAGAGACCAGAAGAGACGGTGGTAAAATAATGATAAAAATAAAACATACTATCTAAATGAAAAAATAATAATAATAAATAAATAAATACATTTTAAAATAATAAAGGGGATTTAGGTGAAATCTGCTTCCTGAGAAGTGAGTTTTTGTAAAACATGCTTAAGTGTTACACAAAGCTTGTTCAGCTCCATAGACCAGTGTCTCATTTTGGTTTGGCCTTCGCAGTCTACGCAGTATGTCACACGCAGCTGGCGTACACTTCACTCCCGAGCCCAGACACACCCACCGTGAGGGAGAAGAGGAGTGCAGAAAGCGAGGAAGAAATTGTCAATAAATAAGGACAGGTTAGATCGGGAGTATGGCGGTTTTTGTGCTCTGTGTGTAAATTGTGTAGTCGAACAGTTCTGACCAAAACCAGGAATACAACAAATACATTGTATAGTTTACTTTTAACATTGCATTCACGGAATTAAAGAGTTTAGATTTCTTTTTCATTTTTATTTATTGTCTTACTGATGTTAGGTCAACATACCTGTTGATTTTACTTGCTTCTTTTATTTAATGCGACTCTAGGAAAGATAATTTCGTTTTTTTTAATATATATATATATATATGTATAAATATATTAATTAATTAACGCTGTAGGCGGCACGGTGGTGTAGTGGTTAGCACTGTCGCCTTGCACCTCCAGGGTCCAGGTTCGAATTCCGTCTCAATTTGCATGTTCTTCCCTGTGCTTGGTGGGTTTCCTCCGGGTACTCCGGTTTCCTCCCACAGTCCAAAGATATGCAGGGTAGACTCAAACTGCCCCTAGTGTGTGAGTATGTGTGTGTGCCCTGCGATGGATTAGCACCCTGTCCAGGATGTACCCTGCCTCATGCCCTTAGGCTCCAGGTCCCTGCCACTCTGAATACAGGATAAAGCGGTATAGAAGATGAGTGAGAGAGAGTGAGTAATTAACGTTGTGTACCTTTCTATCCTTGTGTCTTGATAAGAGGGTTAATTAAAAAATGTTCCTACTGTTTAATAAAAAATATAGCATTGTAATAGCTTAAGATAAATGATAAATCAATATCAATTGATATTTTTAAAAAATGTAATTAAAAAAGCTCAGACCTAAAATAAAAATAATAATATTATAGAAAAGCTCTCAACTATTACACACTTTTCTTTGTTTAATTAAAACTATTAATATTGACAGGTTAAAGTATTAAAATAAGCACATTAACATATCACAGTAAACATGTTGCGTGTGCGTACCTTCATGCTGTATGTCCCATCTGGATTATAGGTCACAGCTACAGCAAGTTCTGCAAAAGACACCACACACACAAGTCACTTTGATAGTCCATTAGAGATCATGCATAGTGCAAAGGACAGCTATTTCAAGAGGCTATCCATTTCCTGCTCTGGACATGCACAGGAATTGAAAGTGTTACATCAGCATGAGGCTAATCCATCATACATGCATGATTTGGAGAACTGGAACATTTTCCATGCAAACTAAAGGGGAAAAAATAATAACCCAAAAAATAAAAACAAAGTGCAGTTGCAAAACCCTAGTTTGTCTAAGGTAGAAATATGTGTAAGAGCGAGATTAAATCCTACAGCGCCACTGCAATCAGTCTTCACTATGTTTACACTAGATTTGTGATGCCCCAGGAAAAGCAAAAGACTGAGATTAAAAGACTTGATAGTGTGTGTGTACAGGTTTACCACTCACTGTTTTCCCCAAGCTGGAGTGTCAGGTTCCTGCAGCAGAGCACGTTGAGGCGGCGCCCGCTACCCGAACCGAAAGGAGAGAACACATCTGAAACAGGAACGCTTTATTAATGACATCCAACAGCAGATCGTCCAACTCTCCAACAATTCTGTTGAAATACTTTTAAATGAAAGCGTTTTTTTTTTTTTTTTTTTTAAGTTGTTGTTTGACCGAACCTCTCAACTTCATAATTAATGTTGTCTGCATTTTCAAACCTTTTTTTGTTGTTGTTGAGAAATTGTGATTTCTACTTTTTTTCTTCAAAACTGTAAAATGTAAATTTTTTTAAAGGTTCTAAGAAAGTTTCCCAAGAAAATTTTCCAGGGTTCATGTTATTTTGGTGAATATTAGATACAATACCTGGAATATATATACAGTATATATATAACATTTGTCATTATTGTCACACTTGAATGATTCAGATCATCAGACTATTTTAATATTACACAAAGATTATCCAAGTAAATAGAAAATGCAGTTTTTACATAATTATTTTATTCATTAAGAGAACAAAGCTGTCCAAACCTTTCCAGCCCCATGTAAAAAAAAAAAAGGTAATTGCCCCTCTTGCTAAATAAAATGTGATTTCTGGAAAGCTGAGTTAAATTTCACTTGCTACTGTACACCCAGGCCAAATTACTGTTGAATCAGGAAATCACTTAAATTGAACCTGTCTAACAAAATGAGAAATTGAAACATGCTAAAAGATCTCAAAAAGCAACACAATGTAAAAAAATTCAAAATCAGATGAGAAACTGTTTGTAAAGGGTTACCAAGCCATTTCTAAGGCGTAGGGACTCCAGCAAACCACAGGGAGAGCCATTATTCACAAATGGAGAAAACTTGGAACAGCGGGGAACTTCCCCAGGAGTGGGCGACCTACCAAAATTACTGCAAGAGCACAGCGGTTCAGAAAGAACCCAAAATAACATTTAAAGAACTGCAGGCCTCAGATGCCTCAATGAAGATCAGTGTTCACGATTCAAGAATAAGAAAAAAAAAGACTTTGCAAATATGGCATCCATGGGGGAGTTCCAAGTCTAAAGCCACTGCTGACCAAAAAGAACATGAAGACTCGTCTCACATTTAGGGCTGGGCGATATGGCTGAAAACTGTATCACGATATCAGTGTTTCATATTGGTCGATATCGATAATTATTGATA
>JAQMYL010000007.1:15245676-15261082 GCA_030014365.1 Clarias pachynema | reverse complement strand
GCGGGCTGGGGCGGGCCAAATAATTTCATAAAAGCGGGACCAGCGGGTTGGAAAAATACCCGACCCGCGCATCACTAATATATATATTGGTGTGTGTGTATAAAAATTGATTGAATAGCACAAAAATAGGACTATTAATAACATCAAACACATCCTAGTAGTAGAATGTAGAACTCCGAGGTGGATTACCTATCATCAGCAACAACAGTATGAGTATGTGTTTAAAAGATGGAGCTGGAGTGTTAGGTTGAAGAGGAGTATAGGGACAAACTGATGACAGCTGGTCTCTATAAATACTCCCAGGATGATAGGATGCATGTGGGATTAGTATTTAGCCCTCTCGCAAAACAGCCGGCCGTCTGAGCAGACCAGAGACACTGCACTTCAAAGTGGACCGTCTCTCAGACTTATGAGTTTTTTGTGGCTTAATTACAAGAGTGGTGTCATTTGATGCCTTAGTGTGGTTTGATGTCCCAATTTCCTCCCTGGCTTTCACTCACCCTTACAGCACTAATTGTAATAAGGTAAACCTGAGATCACGAGTAGAGAATGCTTGGTCATCGTAAATAGTTATCATTCATGTCTCGTAATGCAATAGTCTTTTCAAGGAGAGATAAGAATGAAGATAGCATTACTTCTAGTGACACTCTCACATACATACACATCTATAGGCTGTAACTTAACAAATTGCACAACCTTAAAGCTTCCACCAGGAAAAAGCCTCCATGTCTATCCCTAACATAACTCTTAACATGCCCAGCCAAAAATTAAATAAATAATAAATCACCACCTGGATGTACTGTAGAAGGCATTACAGCAGTCCGACTCCCCCATCTTGAAAACAAGATAATGGAGAGAAATTAATGCGACTCTGAATGGAAATAATGTCTGTGAAAGCATGCCATAATCAAAGCAAAAGGCGGTCCAACAAAATATTAGCATGTTAATTTGTTGGCCAGCCGGTGTATTTCTAAGGTCTGACCTTAAACAAAGCAACCAGACTTTACTGATGGCATGTTAATAGATTCGATAAATCTAATTTAACTGCTACTAACTTCTTTAACGATTAAGTTTAAAAACATCTGCTTTATCTTTCTTTGAAATCCTTATTGTCTCTCCCTGTTCAAAAACCATCATCAAAAATATATAAAAAGTTCAAATGCAAAGATGTGCAAATAGCAAACTGTAATTTCAGCACTCATCACACTCTACAAGATCCCTACAATGGACCAAAAAAAATAATAAATCCACCACAGCCGTTCGTGTTAAAACACAAAATATCTGCTCTACACATTTTACTCTTTTGCATATTTTCTCACTTGGCATGCAGAGAAATGTGCCATGAAGCATGTCATACGTTTTTAGCACTTGAAGTACGTGATCTGAGACAAGTCAGCTATCGTCAGTTTTTTTTTTTTTTTTTTAACCTTCCAGTTCCTCAAAGCAGAGGAACTTGAGTCAGTGAGCACCTCAATACCAAGGTCTTTTCTGTAATGTGCTGACAGTAGTTCGTGTCCATTTACAGGAATCTGAGACCAGTTTGTAGTGTCTGAGAACACTTGCGTATATTAGTCTGTTATATGGATATATTTAATAAGGAAATATAAACGGCACAAACATTTACC
The DNA here is from genome assembly GCA_030014365.1 of Clarias pachynema. NCBI lineage: Eukaryota > Metazoa > Chordata > Actinopteri > Siluriformes > Clariidae > Clarias > Clarias pachynema. Next base: position 15,259,457 of record JAQMYL010000007.1, on the reverse strand, counting down.
AAATGCTAATAGAAATTAGTGACAGTCACAGCTAAATAAATGATCAGATTGTCTACTTGAGCTCTACTTGACAGTAATAACAAACCTTTTGTTTTTACACAGCACCCAGTATACAGTAAACTTCTTCCAAATGGTAGAGATGTCACTTTATGGTAAAAGTGTCAATATATTTACAAAAATCCAATAAAGGACAGAAAAAGTCACATAAAATGCTAACATTATTTGTATGGTGGTTCCCAAGCACAAATGTTGTGGGCATAAGTAGCATTTTATTTCTTGTGGTATGTCACTAAGCAATTAGAAAAGCATGCCATCAGAACAAAAATCTAAATTGTCAAAAGTCTTTTCTAATGATTCTGTTCTGAAGTTTTGAAAATGTTTTCTTCTGGAATTAATTTAAAATGCGCAACAGGATTGTACTTAATATTGTTAATATAAAATAAATTGCAATCTGGTATTAAATGCTAAGAATCTGCATGTTGTCTGTTGCAGCCGTTCGGCCAGTGGTGTCGTCTCCATCCCAAAGATGTGGCGAAGATGCCAGAAAGTGCTTGGAAGCTGGTCTTCTACACAATGTCGTGGTCCTATAGCACCTACCTGCTCTTCTTCTGCGACTATCGTTTCTTTCACAACCCATCTTCTGTCTTTTACAGTAAGTTGCTTCATTTTCTGTAACGGCAGCTATGATACCAAATCACAGGTTAATATATAATAAATGTGCCCATTGTAATAAATTGTTTTCTATAATGACAGGTCATTCACAGGCACTTGAACAGCAGATGATTTGCAGGGCTTTAATAACTTGATCACAGCACCTATGTTGATTTTTTTTTTTTTCTTTTCTTTTTCTTCCACCTTGCATGTGTATACATACTCGTATGCTCATGCAATACTGCACACTTAGATATCAGAAAAAAGAGGCAAGGTAAACGCACATGGCAGCACATACAGTAGGAAAAGATTCAAATATCAATTTGGGAAGACAAAAAAGACTATTTTACATATAATGTTACATTATGTCCTAATCGTATTTAATTCAACGCTTGGAATGATGCGATTTCTGATCTTTGGGTTTTGTTAGAGTCTTTCTTTTCTTTAGCAAAGAAATATGTCTGTATAATTTATTAGGTAGATTATGTTAAACTAAGGTATATGCTTCCTTTTTTCCTTATGTGCCTAGCAAATAATGACCAGTTTGCCACTGTTTGCTAGTTAAATTTATAATAAATGGTGGAAAAAGTTTTCTTTTTACTTTACTGAAAAAAATACTTAACTTTGACTTTGATTCAATTTTATTTGTATAGCACAATACTCATTGTTGCAAAGCAGCTTTACAGAATCAAACGAAAATTATGGAAATGTGTATAAAATGTGAGAAAATATATATGAATCAAAATATCCAGATTGCCCCTGATGCGATTTTCAAACCGAGCTATGATTTTGGCATAATGATGCACCCCTATGATACATACATCCTACATCCAGCCATCTGCCCTTAAAGCATCAGTGATGGAAAAAACAGTATTCTGGTCACTTAGCGCTAATCTGAGTTTTTCGGGTAAATGTGTAAGCATTTTATGTGAGCATTGTGTATTGTGCTGGGAAACACTTATTTATTGTTGACGTTGAAAGCACTCCGGCTCTTGGCTCGAGTTCTAGAGGAGAATGTGATCGATAAACATTAGCAGACTTAATGCATGTAATTACACTAACAGCTTTTTAGACATCCTCTGTGGTCATTCTCTCCCATCACTCTCACATACTGTAACGTTAATGATTAATGATGGAGAATTGTCTTTTAAAAACTGCATCTTCCATCATTTTATTTTATAATTTTTTTTGGCTGTAGGGTGGAACAGTCTTGAGCGCCCCAAAGTCAAAATGTCAAATTTTCTTCACCTTCTTTTTTCCAGAACCTAACAAATAATAAATATATTACAAATTCAGAAGCTATGATTAATTTCAAAGATGAATAAAAACAGAATGGAAATGGATGTCCAGTTGGGCAGGGTGATGGTTACAGTCTTTTGGGCTCTCCGTCATTAGACGTACATTAGTCATATGTTCCAGAGACTACAGTAAGAAACGTAATGTTTAAACTTGAACATTTATTTAAACAAAACATATATTTAAACAATGTCTAATGCTTTCATTACTTTATTTTGAAGGAATATCTGTGAGTGACAAAAAACTTAAAGGTCCTACATTTTTATTATTTTTTTTTTAACAAGACATAGGCCTTGGATCTCCCCCAAAGTGTGTCTGTTAATGCTCCAGCTGAAATCCTCCTCAGATAAAGCATTTTACATGCATTTAAGATCACAACAAAATAGGAAACCAAAAAACAAGCCACTCTCCTCGCTTGGTTCTCAGCTCCAGATGGGTGTGTGTGTTGCAATGTATGCAGATGCTGTTGGAGCTGCCCCACTTATTTCCTGTTCTCATAGTTGGGTTTCTTAAGTGCTTCCTCAGACCGATTTAGTTTTACAACGTTAACATCAGGAAAGATCCTGATCCTTCACCTAAAAATAATTTAAGTGTTCTAATCGATACTGTATTATATCTGTATTATGAATAATTGATCAATAGATTGGACGAGCGGAATGCAGGTGCCCATGGACATCACCATTGCTTATTTGATCCAGGGGAGCTTCTACGGCCACTCCATCTACGCCACTATGTACATGGATGCATGGAGGAAAGACTCTGCCGTCATGCTGCTGCATCACTTCATTACTCTAGCGCTGATTGGGTTCTCCTATGCCTTCAGGTCAGAGAACAGAGAGAACACAGTTGTGAATACATTAGTGGGCCATGTCCCCCCTTTTAAACTTTAATGAACATAAAAGCAATTAAATCTGTAAATAACTTCCTTTAAATCTAAGGTAAAGCTGCAACTTTGGGTTTTGCAATATCTTATGGAAAGACATGTTTATATTCGGGTGGACTTGCTAACTCCTTATAGCTGCTGTAGTGTAAATGAGAACAGGAACTAACTTGTCTTACAAATGTTTCATATAATTCTATGTAACTGCAAGTACTGTAGATCTGTTCAATTTGATGTTTTTGTACATAGAAGTGTCATATTTGTCATATTGTTGTGGTATAAGTTATAACAGTTAGGGTCAACTTTGGAAAAGTGGAACATGTTTTATCACAGGTTTTCTGACGTTTTACAAGACTCCTCAATAAAAAGCTTAAAATCTCCTTTACAGTACAATGTTCAGATGGGAAGAAAAGAAAGAAGTCACTGATAAATACAAAGTTAATATGTTACTCAAGACGAATATTAAATGTCCTACTTTATCTACTTACTTTACTTAATTACCCCATTTTAGTGTTGTCTTAATGTTTCTATAGGTCCTGTTACAGAATTTCCATTGTTTTTAACTCTTTAGACTTCTGTTAATAAATTAGAGATATTTCTTTTTAAATGTTACAGCATTGAGGTTGCAAACTTTTCATGTGTCTCTCAGACTCTGTTTCGTTACACTACAGTCTAAAGTCAACTAATGTTGGTGTGTTTATCTTCTTCTTCCTAAAGGTATCATAATATCGGGCTAGTCGTGTTGTTCCTACACGACTTAAATGATATTCTGCTAGAGTTCACAAAACTCAACGTCTACTTTAAGATGCGTGGAGGAAAATTCTACCTGATCAACGATGTCCTTTCCAGTGTGGGCTTTTTGGGCTTCGGCTTCACATGGTGAGTCTTGCACATAAAACACAAACTAGATTCCGGCACAAGTTATTAAAAATAAATAAATAAATGGTTCCACTGTTCACCTTATTCACTCACACACTTGCTTGTGATTTGAGACTCAATCACTCAGCAGAGGCGGAAAAGAGAACATAAAACATGATCATATGCACACACTCACACTCTCATTCCCACACTGCGGGCAATTTGGGATGACCAGTTAGCCTAATCTGCTGGTCTTTAGACTGTGGGAGGAAACTGGAGTACCTGGAGGAAACCCACCAAGCACGGGGAGAACGTGCAAACTCCGACTCGAGGCAAGAATTTGTGCCTCCCCACAAACTTAATGAAAGCAATAAGTGAGCAGACATACCAAAAGCCCTTTAAAAGATATAAAATATGGATTCCACATTGAGCACAATAGATGCTGGTGCACTTGATGATTGTACTTTGACATTCTGTTTGATTTCTCATGAATAGATGGATTATAAAATGTTTAAGAAACAGATGTTGCAAACTTTAATTAAAATAATAAGTTGATGTAGAGTTTTTCAGTGACTGCATATGCTATAATGTTTCATTTCTTTAATTAAAATTCTTTAATTTTCCCCGATTTTCTCCATATTGTATCTATGTTCAGTTCTTACCTTCAAGGCACTCCCCATCAGCCACAGCTACCAACAAGCAGGGTGTAAGCTAACATGTTCTTTATCCAAGGCATGTTAATCCGCCAACTGCATCTGTTCGACCTGTTGTTAGAAGGCGACGTAACAGTCTTAGGAAAGCGCCAGCCGCCCCTTTCGCTGGTGTGAGCCATTCCACTCTCTTCAGTCCCAGATACAGATGGCTGTAGCATCACCTTTTTTCCATTTATAGTAACATTTATTGTTGTGGAACAGTTACAAAACAACTTCCTGGTCTCACTTGCATTATATCGGTCATAAATAGTCATTTCTTTTTCTTGTCACTGTAATGAGCAGCATCACAACTGTCAGAGAAAATTAACCAACATCATTTGACCAATTAGAACTGAACAATGATGTGGTATAAACCTGGATAAACTAAACGATTGGTTTGTCATTTTAAATGAAGACAAATTCATATTTGTCAAGATAAGAATCCTGAGTACATTTTTATTGTTTCTGTTAACCATTGCTTTGGTTTTATTCTCATAATTTTTCTGACTGTTGTTCCCGTTTTTACTCTCCTCCTCAGGTTCTGGTTCCGACTGTACTGGTTCCCCCTCAAAGTGCTGCACACCACCTTCATCACCAGCCTGCAGTCCTACCCCAACCTCCCTTTCTACTTTTTCTTCAATGCTTTGTTGTTTGCACTGCTGCTCATGAACATCTACTGGTTCCTGGTAAGACACTGGCTCTGAAAAATTAACTGCCAAAATTTCTAGCACGCATAATTTAGCAACTGCGGAGGTCACCTGAAAGACGGAGGTCACCTGAGAGCACCTGATCATTAATGCAAAACACAAGCCCTAATTTTGCTATGCAAAACAAACTTTCTTGACAAAGAGACACATCCACGCGCGCACACACACACACACACACACACACACACACACACACACACACACACAGAGTCTCCAGTGCATTCCTATTTTTAACCTTCTCCATCATCAAATCATAATCACGTTATCATCACACTGCATGCAGATAAGTTCACTATTTACAAAGCTAACTCATTGAACTTGTCAGCGTTCAGTTTTTGACCCCTGGTTTGAATTCAGTCCTGCGTAGAATTTGACAAATAGGTTTAACCTTATTGTCTTCAGATCTGCTAGTTCTAGCTAATTGGTATTATATTAGCCTAACAAGACAAATTATATAAAAAGCATTTTTCATGCAGATAAAACATTTTATCGCAAAATAACAGAACTGAAACATAACTTTAAAGAAAAAAAAAGGTTGCTGTCAAATGCGTACTTGGTATGACAGCAAAGTTTTCTGACTAAGATGTGTTGGCACACACAGAGAGAGAAACAGATCAGGTGTCTAATTAGCAGTATGCATGACTAAAGTTTTTAATATTAGCAAAATTAGTAATAGTATAATTAGTAATATTTATTTAAATAAATAATAATAAGCAAATACTTAAACCATTGACAAACCCTACATAAATTCCTTTCTATGAATATATTACCTGTAATAAATTGCAGGCTTTTGCGATTAAATAACTGCACAGGTCTATAATTGCGATTATAATATGATTTGATATGTTTTTTTTTTGTTTTTTTTAAAGATTTTTTTTAATGGAATTAAACGTGCAGCAATAATCGTGTTTAACCCATAAGATCGTGTTAGACCCATTTCTCCTTTGAGGGAACCTATGCATGTTATAAATCAGCCCAAATAGACCACACGCAACAATTTTAGAGTTAAAAGCCCAATGTGATGTATGTCATAGTCATATTTTTTTTTATTAGTTTTGTATTAGTTCGTTCATGACATAAAGGCAGACCAGGCTAAATCTAAAAGATAAGCTGTTATTAAATCATTATAAGTGTTAAATTGGATGACATATTTTCAGTAACAAAAAACTAAATTGTCTTGGATGCACAAATTCACACAGTCATAAACCTTGAATTTAAGACGATGCAAGAATCGGCGCAGCGCTCATCGTGTTTTTTAATGACACGTTCCTGTGGGGAGTCGAGACGTGAGGGAGATCATTCACTAAACTCATCCCCAACTGTGTGTGCGATGCAGTTCATCCTGCAGATGGTGGTGAGGGTCCTGACTGGGCAGATGACGGGAATCAATGACGTACGAGAGTATGAAGAAACCGAGGCAGAGGAATCGGTTGAGGCCGAGAGGCATGACTCAGGAAATCAGCACTCTGGAGAAGGGTGAGTGAGGGGGAAATAGAACTGATTTATCAGTGATTTTTCTTCATCAGATTTGTAACTCTTATTAAAGTCTTGCTGTGTTTTGGATTATCATAGGGTCTGATAGTCTTGTAGAGACTGCTAGTTTAATAAGCTCTGATGCATTCGATCAACTGTAATGTGGTCTGGGTTTACACAGTCGCATAAAGTCTGATGAAGCCTAATATTGTCTAACTTTACCTGACCTGCAGGACATACAAATAAGGTCAAAGTGCCGACTTGCACGTAGCTGGCATGAGGCCTGGCTTTATCTCTCCCAATTTCAAGCAACATGATATACCAAGGACATTCACCTCATTCAGCTCTCTGTCTGTCTCTCTCTGTAGGAATCACACACACAATGGAATCAACAAGAAGCATCAATAACAGCCTCAGTACCATCACCTGCTGGCCCTCTACAGCAGTTGCAAGGAACAAAAAAAGGGCAGTTCAACTCGAACATTCCATGTGTACCAGAGGAACAAAAATAGTCACTGATCGTTTAATGCTGTAATCTCATTATTATTTTAATGAAAATGTGAATTTTATTTCAGGGGATTTGTGTGTAAATGTTGTAAAACAGATATAAGTGAAGGTAAAGTTTTATCGTTGTGTATGTGTAAGTTGTTTATACCAACATGGTGTTGTTTACTTTAAGCTGGTTAATTTAGCCTCTGTTTAGCTGTTTGTTTGTTTTTTGTAAGGGTATATAAATGAGATTTACACAGAAATTTCCTCTTAAACAAAGAATTGTATGGTTTAGCATTGTACCAAATCACCAAAAATTAACCAATCACGTAATGTCCAGCCTCAGTGCACCGCTCAGGAGCCTTTTGGATTAAATCCCCTGCATTATAGCAAATTCAACTTAATTTTTTGAATCAGAGATTTTTTTATATGTCCCATCGTCTTGGAAGTTGACTTTGAGTACTTGCACAATTGTTCCACAATGCGTTGTGTTGTCCTCATTTCCTTTAACCAATGCACCTTTAAACATGGCTACTCTGTAGTAGAGCTTACCCAGAAAAGTCTACACAGGTCAAACAAAGGTTTACTAGATAAACTATAGAAGCCTTAAAATCATATTAAGCCTATAATAATGAAGAAAGTGTTTTGGAACATTCACATATTAACCAATACCTGAAAAGCCCAAATTTGTTCACATTAGACGTTTGTGTGTAATTAGTTTTCACTCCAGCTCCTACATTTATTCATTTTATTTGGGCTTGCATCTTGCGGTGTCTTTGAACTCCATGTGACTGCTTTTCTTTCAGACCAGTAATTCACCACTGGTTTTCACAATCTTCTAATAGTTTCTTTTTTGAATAATTACTGTAGTACTTTCTAGAGAAAAAAAAACTTAAGAATTATGCTCTGGGCTACAAACACTGCAATGCTACATGACATATAGATTATAACTACAGCAAGCCCAATACGTCCTAAAACCACACAGGTTCAAACGTAATGTATATCCATGCAGGCTGTCTATTTTGCAGTGGTTAAAGGTATTTGTGTGCCAAAAAAGAACCTGATGTACATCGATTTTATTAAATCCATTTAGACCACTTTGTATTCTGATTAGTCAGGTAATATTGATTATTCTATGGCAACAGGTCAGACAGTAGTCCAGGTTTGTATGGATATTAATGTTAAGCTTATTGACAGGTACCTGTATGTAACACTGCTGTGGTATGAGAACCATACTTTTCAGAATATTCTGATATAGGAAAATAATCAATGTTGGAGTGGTAACATTAACACACTGTATGTAAAGCAGAGGTAATCATGTTAGAGCCCTCATCAGTGTCCGTCTATGACCACAGCACTGCTAGCAGCTAGTTTGGGATGGTTTCTGTCCTGCTGTGTGGAAATGTAAAGCTACTGTAATAAAACTCTGAATTGTGTTTAATACAGTACATGGTCAATGCTCGGCTGCATTGCGTTTATTTTTGGTTATCAAAATAACTAGAGAAAAAGGGCTTTGATTCATTTCTTGAAAATGTTTGAGTTTTTTTTTCCCCTTGAACCATATTTTGAGAAATAAACTTGAACATTCAGTCCAATAATGAAGACAGACTAGTTTTTTTTATAACTTAAATTTTTTTTCAATGAAAATCAGCATCACAGAGGTATTTCAACAAAACTCTTTATTCCTCAATCTGTCATTTCACTCATTGTTTCAATTTTGCTGCAAGTGTCAAAGCTTTCGTACATAGGCTCACACACAGCCAACAAAACCTTAGATCTCAGCTAAATGAAGGAAACCAGGTAAAATCAGTGCAAGATGAAGCTTTATCTGCTTCCATAAATAACAGCAGAAAAACTGAAGCAGGGGGAAAAAAGTGTTTCGCTCTTGCTGAAGGATACAAACGTATGACTCCGGCTCTGGTGTGGAGTGGAAAGCAGGAAAGGAAGGACGAGGTATAGTGTGTTTCTTTCCTTCAGCAGACTGTTATGGCTATCCAAAGTGGTGGATGTAGGATATATGATAGAAAGCTAAAAGGATGAACTTATTAATAATGAAAGTATTACACAGGTTATGTAATAGCACATAATTGAATGTTCGATTTTTACTCCAGAGGATGGATGGATGGATGGATGGATGATTTTGCTGAGTGACAGGGTTCCCTGAGTTAACAAGGGCAGAGCCTAGGTTAAATCCCAACAGCCTTTTGCAAAAGTGGAAGCACTTGACATGTTGAAAGCATGTTACCTTGGATAACTTTCTAGATTAACTGCAGTCGCTAAACTATATTACTATACTGGTTGCTACATGCTGTCTTTAGTTTAATCACTTTGCCATGGTTTCTCTGGTAGCAGCAGGTGTGAATGGGATTTTCACTCGAACCAGGTAAAGAAAAAGAGACCCCTATGACCACAAATCATTTGCTTTGTTAAAGAAAAATATGGAGGAAAATTCTGATACGTATTAGTGTTGTATGTACTACTGTCGACTAGTGTGTCATGGTAGCTATTTTACAATTTTGTAAAATGTGCATGTTTGACATACTGAAAACTGAAATATACAGTAGAACAGTAGAAGTCATAAGAGCAGCAAGTTGGAAAATGTTTCAAAGTTACAGCGGAAAAAGAAACACGTAACCCTCCACTACTCCTGCTTGTACTAAATTGCTTCACTTCTCATTTGCGTAATATGAAAGTTCGCTTAACTTTGCCATGTAGCCTGTCACAACCACTGCACATTAACATTTTTTCATTTTAACCGGAAATCAGCACAGCTTGCTGAAAATTAATGACTAATGCTATTTGGCCTGTCTTTTTTCTTTTTCTTTCACAGCATCATTTTTGCGGCAAAAAAGGAAACCAAAGTGGAAAACTAACCCTAACCCTAACCACATGATCCACTTTGCTTCCCCCCACCCCATTAAATTTAACCTAGGTGTCCCATAGTCAATAAGGGCAGAGCTGGTCACTCGGCAAAATCAGGACGTGTGAGGATATACACATCCATCATTCTGTCCTAACTATTGCTAAACAAAATAATCAGGATTAAATGAAATGTTACGTCTTAACAGTTTCCAAACTGACCAGCTTTCTTAATCTAGTTAACACTTGTGATTTGATGTGATTTGGCCCATTTGACTTTAGCTGCCTGAGAAGATGACTGACTGTTGCTTGGCAGAGATCTCACTAGCTTCAGACTGAGGCAGAGGAGTGTGAGGCAGTGTTGGACAGGAAGGAAGACTGTAAAAAAGAAATAAAAATAAAAAACTGTCCCTGGCCTGAGGAGGACAAACAGGCAAAAACCACAGAAGGAAAATGTTGAATTTTCCCCACCCAAAAAAACGAGGAAGAGGCATAAAAGGGAAAAAAACAAACAAAAAAAAAACACGGACACACTCTTGGCTCCATGGTGGGACTGCAGGAGTCCCTCATATTGCAGGGATGAAATGAGCTGGAGCAGCTTTAATGCTGCTTTACTCGTGGTGCTGTGACCCGGCGAAGAACACTGTACAGAACGCCAAAATGCTGCAAGGACAAAGCACATGATGGTTACCTACAGCACTCCCACCCCACACAATCTGTTCAAACAATATCTCTACTGTATCTACATTCTTTCACCTTCACACAGACACTGCTACCCAGAATGCACTGCAAGAGATAACTGTACAAAATATATAACATCAAAATAAACCATTTCCTTTTTTATCCACAGTCTAATTCTCTGTTCAAACCCCAGGGAATGTTGTGATACACTACACAACATTCCCTTGTATAGAATATATAGAAATATACCATAAGTATATTTCTATATACTTATGGTATATAGAAATAGTTGCAATCTGATTGGCTCTTGATATTTCAGTGTATGTGGACAGTCCTTTAAGAAATATTTATGGTAGGACTCTCCAGTGTTAAAGTCAGTGGTAAAGCTGTTAATTTTTACACTTTGACACCTTTGAACAGAAGAGTTTACGACAAGCTTTTTTGCTTGCCACCTTACCTGGACAGCCAAATACACGACACCGAGATACGCAGCAATGCACAGCGCCAGCAGCAGGTCAAAGATGGCTGGTTTTACTCTGAAAGAATTTTGTAAAGAAGAATCTTTGATATTGATTGTGACCATAAATGCTGATTTCACACTTACTGATGTGTTATTTAGTTACATTAGCTTTAGAGCATAAAGACATAAAGACACTGCCTGGCTTAAAAAAAAAGTCACGATTTCATTCAGTAACCTTTAGCTTTGTTCACAGCAGCAGGTTGTCAATTAATTTTAATTTTATTGCCACAAAGTTGCTGAGCCTAGACCTGACCAACTGAAGCAAACCCAGATTATAACACTGCCTCCAGAGACATGGACAGTGGCCACTATGCATGATGCGTGCATTTTCTTGCAGTGAAGCTCCCATCGCTATAGAGTAATCTTCACACTCAAACAAGTCTTCATAAGTCTGTCTTCAACCAACCAATCTTCCGAAGTCAAGATTCTTTGTAGCTCACTTTGTAGTTGTTTACTCATGTCAACACAGTGAAACTAAGAGCATTTCCATACATACACAATGTGGTGAGAACTCCAGGACTGGGTATAAACAGCTATCAAACAAAGCGACAATTTTTTCGTTTTTCTTACCATGCAACTTCAAGTGTTTAAGTGATCTCTACTCATGATTTTCACAAAGTTGACAGTTCAGCACTATCCTTCCAGGTTTTGATCATGTGTTGAAGGAATCTTAACCCAGTTCCAATAATTTCAAATCTCCTTAGTCATTCTTTGCTTGATGCAGCCCAATAATTTGACCCTTTTAAAATGACAACTTTGTTTTGGCCAGACAGTGTATTTTATAAAATTAAATTAACTTATATCAAATTGTATTATATGAAGATATAAAATTAACAGTAGAATTTTAAACAATATACTGTACTTTATATCGTAATATAGTTACTAGGGATGGGAATCACCAGTCACCTCCCAATACCACATCACGACTCTTAGGTTTCGATTAAAATTGGGATTCTGCAAGTATCGCGATTTTATAAATAACCCGATTCGATATTACATTTTCATCTGATTTTATTGCAGTTTTAAAACTTTAAAAACGTTTTATATAAAGTTTCTTTATAAAATTTCTCACTTAAAAGCCAAGTGTAGCATTTAAACAACACAAAATAACTTCAAATACAAGAGTTTAACATTTTACTGAGCAGCAGCATGCATCTCTGTCATCTGTCATAATTATTATTTCAATAATATTTCAAACTTGGAAAATAATTCACTTCTACCACACAGGATTAAAACGTGTAAATAGTTTACCTGTTGGATTGAAAAGAAACGGCCTCAATCTCCTCCAAACGTGTGTGTGTGTGTCTGTGCGGGTTGAGCGGCTACAAGCCCGCGGGTGCGTGCTTCTTCTCCCACTGGCACGGGGGGTTTTAAGGCACACGACTAATTCGTGGTTCAAGTTTTGAGACTGGTGTAAGTGTGTTTAAAGAGTGTGTGGTATAAGATCAACTTATTTACAGGGTTTGAAGAAAAAGGCAGGCTTTTAACGTGATTTTTGATAACGCAATCCCATAAAAATGCGTTTCCCTTAGCGCCACTCAGAAGCTTCTGCGCTTGGTAGAGAATCGTTTATATCTGAGGCTGATCGTTCGATCACCTGTCATGGCCAATCACAGTGAAAACCCGCCAAGTAGTTAGCACTATTTAACAAAAAGATTTCTAGTTATATTTGGTACCAGAAAAATGGATATTCACCTGTATGCATTCATCGTCTGTTTCAACTGATCATAGAAGACAAACTCAGGATCCCTAAGGGGAAAAAGTTAGACAATTAAAACCTAGAGGATTGTGTACGAGAGCTAATGGGAGTTATATGCAGACACACATTCACGACTGTGCCATTATGTCAAGCTGCTTCTGTTACACGTACCTTTTGTCAGCTTTAACAAAATGCCTCTTGACATCTTTGAGGTAGCGGCCGAGGTAATACTCCAGGGTGCTGACCACACTGCTGTCTTTATCCACCAGCTGGGCGGCCCGAGGCTGTGCGGTCAACCAGTCGACCAGTGACAGCAGCTGATCCTCCTGCACCTGCTAATTACAGCATGTATGATGTGACATGGTAAAAGCATGTTTTCCAGGTGAAATCACCAGTAAATATGCCATAAATATACTAGATTAGTCTAAACTCGTAGCAGCTGCTGGAAAATTGCAACTAATCTATCTGAATGACTATGGGCTATTTCTTTCTGGGGAAAAAACTCCACCTTCTGAATATGACAGAAAAAACGGGCAAAACCCCTAAAAACTGATATACTGTAAGAGCCAGGGCTGATGGAACTAAGCAGTTCCAGATGGATATTTTGTTCCTCTTGGTGCTTAAGGTCAATGCTTTGAAATAGGTGGAGCTACGTAGCAGAGCTTGTCCTTGATGACTTTTTACACAGTATGAGACATCACATACACAACCAAATCTTGGCTTTCTTACAGACTCAGCTCTTACAGAATTTAGCTTGGACACTACACATGACTGAGACCAACGCCCTGAAAATGCTAGATGTGTTTTAACCCATTTTAAAATCTGGGGTAAGAACCTTCAGTACATTCTGAGCAATGTTTTCACTCATATTTAACCAGAGGTGTCAAGTAACGAAGTAGAAATACTTCGTTACCTTACTTAAGTAGAAATTTTGGGTATCTATACTTTACTGGAGTAATAATTTTTCAGCCGACTT
>JAQMYL010000007.1:15196915-15226124 GCA_030014365.1 Clarias pachynema | reverse complement strand
AGGGTGTTCCATCCCCCATCCCACCCCCGCTGTTAAAAAAAAAAAAAAGTAACTAAGTAACTTTTACTCTGAGTATATTTTTATAAGGGTAACTTTACTTGTACTTCAGTAAAAGTTCACTAAAATAACGGTACTTTTACTTAAGTACAAAATTTTATTACTCTTTCCATCTCTGAATATATACAGTATATATATACAGTATATGGTTACAGCACCACCCGGGAATCGAACTCGCGATCTCCGGATAATAGTGCGAGCACTTTACCAATTTAAAGTGGTATAAGTGAATGTTAACACACTGGAGTCAGTTTAAGACTGTTTTTTTAATCTACTTTTTTGATTTCTCATCTGTGACTCACTCTCTGATTATCGAACAGGACGTGTATTTGGCTGACGACAAAAGATGTCCAAGTTAGCGTAAACAAGGTGTAAGATACTTAACTTTATAAAATTTTATTTCTTTGTATTAATAAGTTAGGCAGAGAGTTCTGCCGTACAGAAAAACAGGCAGACATGTACAGTATGTGGGCTTCAACCTGAAATAATAGTATCACTGATTACATTAAAGCTGATCTGCAAATTTTAGCTTTAACTTTTTAACTATTTCTACAAACTCTTTTTTCACTTTAACGACCGGTTCTTACGTTTGTTAATTAATATATATTTTCTGTAAGAAAACATTTATTTTATCATTTATATTAAAGGAAGAATAAAGAGAGGCTGATGAGGGTACAAAACAACATTAAATGTTTACTAGTACATATTTATAACAATATTTATACCAAAATGCCTTTTGTACATACAAAAAAGATAACACATGTTGTTCTATAATAAATAGAACAAATATTCAGGTGTGTTTTATGTGATTTTCAATAACTTTGGGCATAATGCTTTGATAAATGAAGGTAGTGGAATAGAAATGTGATTGAATGAGTGCATTGTGATTCTTGAAGAAACATGCAGTGTGAGTCTGTGAATGCTGCTTAATGAAAAACAACTCTCTAATTTTCGCCATTGTCTGGTTTTGCTCTGCCGTGTGGTTAAATCTCCAGTGAACAGCAAAGAAGATAATCGCCTGCAGCCTTCCATACTCCTAAGATCCGCCTAACTCTTGGAAAGAGTTTACATCAGGTCAGACTGTTCCATTGTGGCCATTTAACTCCTGCATTACAGCGTTGATTAGCTGTACCCCAAACACGAATTGTCAGATTTCACACACAGCCTTCTAATGGCTTTCATAGCATTAGCTAACTGTATATTACTTAAATGGCCCCTGATGTAAAATATTATTGGAATGATGGCAATAAACTTCTTATTGGCCATGATGCTGCACCGAGTGCATTAGGAGAAGATTAAAATACTATTTTGTGAACCAAGAGTGAGTTTATCACTTTTCTCATTGAGTCTGCTTTCATCAAGAAAATAGAATCATAATCACAAACACTGGAACAGCTTTATTTTATTTATTAATTTTTGTTTGTTTTTTATTTAACTTCATTCATTTAAGCTGAATCAATTAAACAGCCATTTGATCTTTCTTATCATTCATTATCACCAGTAAAATTTAATGTCTTAAAATTGTAAAGCAGGAGCTTGCCATGCCATAATACCATTTTTCCTTATTATGATGTTTGATGTTCAGTAAGCATTAACTGAAGCTTTTGACCTATATCTCATATCCACGATTATGATTTGTGTTTCTGCAACATGATTCAATGATTGGGCAATAGAATGAATGGGTAGGAGTCGGTGTTCCCAAAGAAATGGTCAAAGTAATAAACTTAGTTTGGATAAAGCATTTTATTTGGAATTTTGGGTCTGAACACAATCCAAACAAATAAACAAAAACATCTTATGCATTTCTCATAAGGTTTTTTCTTTGTCATGAATTCAAGACAGACAGGATATAAAAAATACATTGATTTAGATTATAATTTGCTTTTAAGGAATTATTTTTCAGAGCAATGCATTTCTAAGTTGTTTTTTACCCAGAATTGTTACTATGACAATTGAAACTCCCCTAGCCTGTGGAACATCTACTGTAGTCTGAGCTACTTTAATACATACACCACTAAGACACTCTATCCTCATTATCCCTGCAATGACATCTGGTTTATTCTTCCCATGTAGATCCTAAACACTACTCATTAGCCTGGGTATCACTGTCTACTTATAAATATAAGTGAGATCAGGTATAAACTATAAACTATAAATGTTTATTCAAAAATAGCTCTTTTTGGAACATTTAAATAAGTATACACGTACAAAAGGTTGTGGTAATAAAGAGTAATAAAATACATCCAGATCTGCTGTGAAGGAAACTAATCAGCTTCTCTGTGTATCGGTAACTCTGCTTCTTTACACTCCTCTTTCATTCCTTAATTCCTGTTTTCAGGTTTAAACAGCATTTTCTCATCAAGTTACTCAGAGATAAATGTTTATGTACATCTACACATCTACTGTATCTGCAGCTTGTATGATCTATTTGTTCCCAGTTTTACCCTCCTTTTATGCCTATGATAAATGACCTGAGCCAGTAATGTGGTGTCTTGGAAAGTGGTGATGAATTGCCTTGCGTCAAGCTCCACCGATGTACTGGCAGGCTGGAGGTGAACTCAAACTCAGGGCAGCAATCAGAATCACCAGCCAAAAGCAACAAGGTGCACTAACACAGCTCACATCAGGAAGTTCCTGACCATACACAGCTTGGATCCTTATGGGCTAGTGTAATTTGGGATCATTTTGAGTGATCTGGGGTTTCAGAAACTCCAATACTATGTCGTATCCTTGTTCCACAACTGCCTGTATTAAGGTAAAAACTGCCCATGCTTGTAACTTTTTTGTTGTTGATGCAATTTACTCTGAGATACATCTGTTTTCAGCTTGAAGCAGGGTGAATATACACATGCATCACTGTCTCATTGTCTTTAAATGCTCTGGGCATCTGTTTTAAAAAAAAATCCTCTACAGGGATGCAAGGTCAAACTTTCCATCTCAATTAAATATCAAATACCATATGAAAGACCTAAAAGTAGCCCAGACGGTTCATCAAATGGGAAAAGGAGACTAAAAAGCTTTTGCCTTTTTAATTCACAGTAACTGTGGTACACTTTTTTACTTAATAATCTGATATTCACTCAGTAAAACTTATTTCCATTGTTCAAACTTACACAGTACTGTATGTCTGATTTGGAGTCATCACAAGTGATTTGAGGGTCTGCTGATTAGGGGGAGTGATTGGGAGTGATTTGGGGTAAAAAAAAATAAAATAATAATAATAGGGCTTCTGTGTACTATTGTAATCTGAGTTGCTATGAATTTAAAAGTTTGGAGTGATCTAGGGTGTTGTGGGATTCCTGATGTGATTTACATGCTCTGAGATTTTAAATCCTTCAGTAATTCGGGCTGATCTGCTTCTTTCAGTTTTATTTGTGGTGATCTGTAGGTTTTGATCTCTGCAGTGATCCAGATTGATTTGGTCTTAGACTTTGGTCGTTTGGGATGAGTGGTGTTAGTAAGCTGTCTGAATGCTCTGTGTCATTCAGTCTTTGATGTGGTGAGAGAGCATGGCAACCAGATGTGGGACTCCAACCGTTTTATATAGGAGCAGATCAAACAGGGATTCAGATGTACAGTACATATATGGCATATTTACTGTATTAATTCGCTCACTCTGATATACTAGCATTTTAGTCTGGTTTTAAAATGAATCAGTCAAATATATCACAGACAGCTTTTAGCAAATACATAATGGTTCAAACTCTAGCATTTATAGGATAATTGCCATAAAATATAACACAAAAAACTTTGCACATTATTACTTTTTTTACTCTGTTATTTTCTCCCAGTATTTTCCTCTGTACAAAAGGGCAGCTATGAAAATCAGGGCCAAACCATAGCTCATCAAAAATATTTTCACTTACATCAGATCCTGCCTCTGAATCATGACACAAGCTGTTATCCTGTTAAAGTTGAGAATTAGAAGACAAACAGGGCTCTTTTTGAGCTTCTAGGCTGTGTCTGTGAACAGAACAAGTCTGACTGGCGCTGGGTGTGGGCAGCAGGCCTGGGCATCTGCCACAGGTCTCCAGTGGACACAACATGGTATGTATGTGCGTGTGTCTGTGTGTGTGCCTGGATGTATGTGTGTATAGTTATGAGTCTGTGTTTGTTTGGTAGACATTTTTCCGAGCAGTGCACCAGGCATGGGATCTCAATAACTACAGTCCTCACTGAAAGAGATTGGAACCTCAGATGGAAAAATTATCAACAACTGGCATTCTGGAAACAAGTCCACTATGAGAATTCATAAATCATGTCCCTATTTCTGCTGAAGAACAGACACATTTATTTAAAAAAAAAAAATCACTCTGGATTAATGATAAGAACATTGTAATTCAGTTGATATTATTATTATTATTATTATTATTATTTATTTATTTATTTTACTAAATTAGCCAGGGAGGAGATTCCCAGGGGTCACTCATGCTCACTGGGATCAAAGACCAGCCTGTCCTGACCAATCCCACAGAAAAGCCAATGCAGCACAAATTACTGGTGCTGGCCACTATAGACAGGCACCAGAACACCAAGTGCACCACAGCCCGCTGCACCCAGAGGCCAGCATGTAAAAAGACTGGCAACCCAGCCTCAAAATTCTGGGGGAAAAGTTCAAGGGTGTGAATATTTATATATAATAGGCGTTCGTGTGTGTGGAGTTTGCATGCTCTCTCTGTGCTTGGTGGGTTTCCTGCAGGTACAGTACTATGTACTGTGCAACCCTCTACACAGTAATAATGGTGCAGCATACTTGATGTTAGACTAAAACAGGACAGACTACATCAGATTCTACTCTCATGTTAGTATAAAGAGGTTGGCGTATCATAACCATTTTGACCACTGACCCCTTTACCATGGACCAAAATTAGACTCTCATCTAATGAGCGGACATGGCTTATACATTGCACTGCAATGAATCAAGGATTAGGACATGTACTGTAGTCGAAAGCACAAATCTCACTTCTGTTGTTACATCTAACCTTGATCACTGCTTTGAGTGTGCAGTGTGAACCATGTGTCCTATAAGTAAGTGCTAACAAATGTTTGTGCTCATTGCATTATTCAGGGTTGCACATTTGATTTCACATACAGTTTTCATGAGTGTAAAGGCCAGTTTCACTAAAAACTTTTGAAAATATTTGCACATCTTTAAAAACCATATTAGCACATATAGTAGCACTGTACATCACATAAAGTGTTTTCTAATCTAAATAAAATAAAATGCTTTGTAGCGTTTATATCTAGAAATGCTAACACCATTAAATATATAACTATTACTAAAATATCTTGTGAATCCATCCCCATGACAGGCATTGATATCAATGTCAAGACTAACTTATGGATACCTCCGTACTAAAAACAATCACACCTCAAAAACAAAATCTCAAGGCCAATGCACTTTCTTCTACAGCATTTAGATAGTGGTTGTGACCTCAAGTCTTAAGGAACTATTTTGTTTGAAAGTAATTTGGGTTATAATATATGTATTAATAATTCATAATTAATTAATGATTCATTTCCTGTACCACTTATCCTGTACAGGGTTGTGGGAGGGCTGGGATCTATCGCAGGGGACTGGGTGCCAATCCATCTTAGGGCACACAAGCACACACACACACACACACATTCACACACTCACTCACACACTAAGGATAATTTGGAAATGCCAATTAGCTTAATCTGCATGTCTGATGGCTGTAGGAGGAAACTGGAGTCCCAGGAGGAAACCCATCGAGAACAGGGAGAACATGCAAACTCTTGAGGTGGGAATCGATGTTGTATTATTCTATAAAAATTATTAATATATGATAAGCTGACAAAAGTAAATGTAAGATGCAATTTATATTTCGTTATGGAAGGACTGAGAGAGAGAGATGGGATTGGGGGAGATGTTCATCTGGTTACTGTTATGTGCTGAGTAGGAGGAGGCATCTGGAGCAGGAAGATGCTAAAGTATGATGAACACGTGCATGGTATTGTACATACTGTGTATTTAATTAGTGTAAGTCACACTATATTACCTATTACTCTGCTGCAACAGTTCTACCCTGCAGAAAAACACCACACCCAGAGAGAGAGAGAGAGAGAGAGAATAAATAAAAGGGAGGGGGGAGAGAGAGAGAGAGAAAGAGAGAGAGAGAATAAATAAAAAGGAGAGAGAGGGAGTAAAAGGGAGAGAGAATAAAAGAGAGAGAGAGAGAGAGAGAGAGAGAGTAAAAGGGAGAGAGAGAGAGAATAAATAACAGGGAGAGAAAGAATGAGAGAGAGAGAGAGAGTGTGAAAGAGATAGAGGCGCGTAGATGAAATGAGAGACAAAGAAGGAAAAAAGAGAGAAAATAGACAGCAACAAATATAGATCGGGAATGTGTGTGTGTGTGTGTGTGTGTGATACAGAGAGAGAGAGAGAGAGAGAGACTGGTAGTCCCAGTGTACCTGGAATCCGTTTATGAATCAGACCGATCTCTCTCTCTCTCTCTCTCTTTCTCCACTGCGCGCGGTAAGGGTGCACGTGCGTGTTTGCTGCGCGTGAACTTCACCTTCAAACTTTTACAATACCTTTTTTTTTTTTTTTGAATAAATGAAACATGTTAAATGAAGCGAATCTGCGCGAGGACCACGTCGTTGCTACTGTTCTGGTTTATGAGGAAACCCGCGGTGTTGAGTCGGAGCGCGCGCTGCTTGTTCCTCTCCAAAGATTTAATGTCAACTTCACGGTAAGATATTCTCTCTCTCTCTCTCTCTCAGAAAACTAGAGAGTTCCCTTAATCCCTGATGTTTTACCCTTAGGAAGACTTTGTTGAAGAAAATGCACAATTTCTTTCCTAAACAAAATATATCCTGAGTGATCCAAACCAGGCCTGGTGTATGATGTTTGTGCTCTAGAGCTAATATGGCTAATCATATAATTAATTCATTCATCAACGCTTTAACCACATTCTCTTCATAATACACGTAGCACTGATGCTTCATAGCTCCAGAATATCCTGAATGATCACAGGAGTAATGTTTCTATCTGTGTGTACTTTTGCACACTGTTCATGTCCTGGTGCTCATGTGAGTTTCCTTCATGTTCTCTGGTTTCCTCCCATCTCCCAAAATCTGGGTAGGTGTATTGGATATACTGACTTTCACTACTTTTTTCTCTTTAGTGTTTAGTGATTATGTCAGGTTGACTTTTGTTAAGGGCAACAATTGTGTGCATTTAATTGTTAAATTGTCAAATGATCCCTAGTTTCATGGATTACTGTAGTTCTGAATCTAACTTTAAAAAAAATTAAAGTTAAAAGTTAAAAATAAACATTTGATCATTAAAACCATCCTTATTTATCCGTGCTGAAAAAGTAGATCAGTTGTTCATTACTTAAAATTGTGATTTGAAGGACAAATTTCTAAACCGTCTAAAATTGCAAGTCTCATCGTCCATACTGCTTTATCCTGCATACAGGGTCTCAGGGTCCCTGGAGACCTAGGGCATGAGGTAGGGGGGTGCCAATCCATTTCAGGGCATTTGAACGTTATATTAACGTATATGGCACATGAATCAGGGCCTGCTAGCTATACAGTATATATGGTTTACATTTAAAATGACTATCAGTGTTAACTAGTTTGTGTTGTTTGGGGATAAATAGATATTTGTCTGGCTGATAATGTTATAAAAAATCTTTTTTATTTTACATCATTCAAAATAAAATTTGTTCAGCGTGAAGAAATGATAAGCAGGATGGACTAGAAGGATGTCTTGCAAGCTAGCTGGGATGTACAGAATAAGCAATGATGAGGTATTATTAACATATTTTCAAATTCCATCAAATTTTAACTTATGAATTATTTATTGTGTCTGAATTATTTATAAGTCTGTTGCATCTTATATGAGCATGCTAAATAACTACAGTAGTAAGTTTTATGTTAGCTGTGTTTGGATTTTTAGCTAGTTAACACCATGCATGATCTCTAATAAACAGATTTAAGAGAACATGATTCCTACCACATTATGGTCTGACTGAACAAAATGAACTTGCTGAGTGTTATTGCTTTCATTGTTCTTTTAAAGTTGGGGTGTATTTGCTTAGAATGTAGCTATTTTTAAACAGAATATAGAATATAGAATATAGAAGAATAAAAAAGTAATTCACACGAAAGATTTCACTCCCTTTTCAGTGAGCACAATCCAACACACACAAGCAGCACACATAAAGAAGCACTCTTTAACATGCCAGACTGGCACATTTTTAGTTTTATGACCAGGCAGTAAACAAGTCGACACCAAAGCCTCGCTGTGTGCGATTAATTCAAGCTCACACATGCACAGAAAGAGAACATGCCAACCTTGAGCAAACCATTTACAGCATTTACACACTCAGACAAGACGCCAAGGGTTAATTATGTTCTTTTAGCTAGTTTTATTCATTCAGTATGTTATTTGATTTTATGATGTTTTCCAAAGGAAAAACAAAAATTCCTCTTTTGGGCAAATGTGGACATGTTGAAAGTGAACACAAGGGCACTATAAGTTTGTATAGCTGTATTTCATTACACACATTTGTAACTTGCATCTGCTGTAAAAGTCCCTGTCATTATTATAATAATAATAATAATTATTATTATTATTATTAATATTATTATTATTATTATTATTATTATATAAACCTGTGATTTGCAGTTGCTTTTTTTGTCTTAACTTCATATGAGTGAAAATAGAGAGGCTGGCATGGGAATGAATGTTTCTAGCTGCTATAATATAAGGGAGAACAGGAGCTAATTTGTTTTTGCAGCATTACTGTATATATAACTAGAAATGGATAAAACGTACAGCATGTTCTTTAAATAATAATACAACAC
The DNA here is from genome assembly GCA_030014365.1 of Clarias pachynema. Classification (NCBI taxonomy): domain Eukaryota; kingdom Metazoa; phylum Chordata; class Actinopteri; order Siluriformes; family Clariidae; genus Clarias; species Clarias pachynema. The sequence continues at coordinate 15,217,226 of JAQMYL010000007.1, read as the reverse complement.
TGAATTACTTGGGTAGAGGAATAAAACACTTATGTTGCGATGTGCTGTTAAACACGTATTGTGTCAGGCCAGATCTAAATCGTGACATATTTACATCTACATATATTGTTTATACATGACATCCAGCTTGTGTAACTCAGCACAAGGAATCCACACCCCTTCAGCACACTCTGACCGATAGTCCGGACAGAGGCTGTAACATTTTAATGCTGTGCTGTTGGGATGTGTGTAGGAGTGAGAGCTGACATTTCAGCTGCAGATCACTTTGCCTACGCTGATCTCATGTCTAAAGCCATGAGACTGGACTATTATCTCATCCATCCTCGCTCGTCTCCCGTGACCTTATATTATATGATGGTCCAGTGGAGCTCAGATCCTCAAGCATTTGCAGTTTATTCTCCAGCGCCCTGGCCTTCCGCTAACTCACTTACCTACTCTTACCTATTTTTATGTGTTTATTTGACCAGAACATGCTGTCTTTACCAGTAAAAGATAATGACTGCATGGTGGTTACCTGTGATGCACTGTTCTACTCACCATCTAGCTTAAAATGTTCTACAATCATGCACTGTGTAAATATACAAAACCTCCCTACTGGATGCTGTCAGACCGTATTTAGGTTTCGTAGTTATTTATTGAGTTAGGTCAGAATTTATTACTGTCTACGCTGTCTTGCTTTTATTGTCTACGCCATTGTCCTGCCATTTCTGTCAGTACTTGATGCCCTCCTAAATTCCCAGCTGGCAGGGGTGAGACTTTGGGATATCTTTTTAATTAAACTTGATACCACAAAACTGGCATACAAGTGAAATTAAATAAATACATTTTAAAAAATCATGAGAAATATTAAATTGATTAAAAGTTTTTCAAATGTATAATAATAATAATAATAATAAATAATAATAATAATAATAATAATTATTATTATTATTATTATTATTATTATTAAATATGAAAATAAAATATATCTAAATGTAAAATATATAGGAAAAATAATTAGAAAAAAGTAAAATAAGCTTAAAGTAAATAAACTGTTGTTAAAAGTACTAAAATATATCGGAAACAAAAATGTACACATATAATGTATATATATATATATATATATATATATATATATAAAAAATTTTTTTTAATAATTTAATTTCATAAAATATCTATAAATTGAAAATTGATGAATTATTTTTTTTAAGTAATGAAGTAAACATGTCCGAAGCTAAAAAATATATATATACATATATATATATATATATTTAACTTAAAACAATTATTGATATCACAATAAGAATTCATACTAAGCTTTTAAAAGTACCGGGTGTCCAAAAGTCTCCATACATAGAGGAAATTAACACAGTTTTTTACCAAAATGTACCAAAATGTACCTTTATTTACAAAGCATGCTCTACATGACATTTCTGTGCAAACACATACAGTGTTGTCTATCCCACTCATGATGAACTGGTGTTAACTAAGTGGTAACTTCTGGTGTTTTGCATGTAATTGCACTTCAAACGCATTGCTTTAAAATCTGTCGGTGCTATATCTTTTACTGGTACGACTGCTCTGAATTTTTTCCCTATGTAAGGAGACTTATGGGACACAGTGTGCACTACAGTCATTCTTTATTTCTAACAAATCAAACTTCTGTTACATGAAACTTTATAATAATTTGATGACATGCTCTTGGGAAGATGTGGTCAGTCCTTTTAATGTGACAGGATGCGTACAGTGTGTGGTGGGTATGGAAAAGCCTGAGCGATGGAAAATGTGTTGTGATAAGTCATGTTGTCGTAGAGTTATCAGAGAGAATCAGACAGTTCAGCAGACGGCACGTCATAGTCAAGCCATTATGGAGACCAGTGCGAGGGTGTTGCAGGAATGTTCCAATGGAGGATGGTAACAATAACACAGAACATTATTCATTTGTCATGAGTTTGAAATGTTGCATATTCCTGTTCGTCTTTTTTCTAATTATTTATTCATTCAGACCCATATGTAATGTGTAGTCATGTGCAAGCTGAGGAAGACACACTAAATGCTTACTGTACTGATACATTTACAGTACACTTCACAGAAGTGAGAATGTTGGAGAAATATCGAGCATCATCAGGATCTAAGAATATTATTTTGGTACCTGTTCACACTACATACACAGTTTATACAGAACAAAACTTCAAACAGTGAGTATGTTGTATTGCTCAGCTACTAGAGCTGAGCAAAACAACAGTATAATATTGATTTCATGACCAATTGTGCCATAAGGCACTTTTCAGAGATATTATGATATGTTTTATTACATTTACAAACTGCTGCCTATTTTTTTCCATTGTAAAATGTTTCAAAATATTTTTGTATTTACTTTACTTTTTTTTTTTTTTTTTTTTTTAAATTTGCTTATTAATATACTTCATATACTATTATGCCATATATCCTGATACAGTATAGAGTACTGTATAACTGAGATGATTGTCAAATCACCCAGCCCTGGTGTCTACATTGTGAACATCTGCTGTTAAATCCCCAACCAGGTTGATTAAGAATATAAGAAACGTTCATATAAAAGCATGCATAATTACATTCCAAGTCATTCAAGTTCATGCATGTCATTTTTAGATGATTTATAGCTTTGTATTTGATGGGAGAAGAAAAACCAGCTAACGGTTGCTCGATTTTCCTAAAAAGCATTTTTGTATAGTTGTTATGGTTGCAATATTACCAAATATTTTAATGTATTAATTTTATGTGCAAATACTTTCTTTCTATTTTTATGGTTAGTCATACAGTGTTAGTTGAAAGGAGAGATTTAAAGTTTCAGTGATGTTGCTGTGGCCAGTTTTTAAATTAAGTTTTTTAATTACTCAAATAAGGCATATTTAAGTGAGCTTGATACAGCCATTATAGATCGGTTCTATAAACAACAAATTAATATAGAATAATGCTTCCTCAGCACTCATTCTCTATACCACTTATCCTGTATAGGGTCATGTGAGGACTGGAGCCTATCACAGGACAGACAAGCGCACACTCACACACTACTGATAATTTGGAAACACATTTTGAGAGGAAACGCGAGCAACCGGAGGGAAACCCACCATGCACTTGGTCAATATATAAACAGTATTGGAGTTGCGAGGCTACAGCTTTACCCACTGCCACCTGTTATATAGTGTTGTATACTGTTACAATGTGCTGCCATACTAAAATACATCAAAATGAGCTTTAAAGTTATATATTTTTAATTGCCTACTTTTGTGTTTTTACATCAATTCTATAACAACAAAACATTTACTTTTTACATGTACAGTGAATATAACTGGATTACAGTGTGAAATTATTGATCTGGTGAGGTTTTCTGTAAGAGGAGGTTTATTGAACAGTTAGGAAAATAGTCTTCCTTTCCTTAAAAAAATGGTTCAAGAAAGGGGAGTTTACACTTTTTGTGGTTACTTGGTACCATGACAAGTTTTTATGTCCTATTAACTTTGACATGAGGCAAGGTCAGAAAGCAATGGCTGTTTGTAGCTGCTATAATGTAAGTATGGACAAGAACTAACTTGGAATACATGGAATGTATGCACACAATATTAATTGTTACACTGAATTGATTAAAAAAAAAAAAAACACTGTTGTAAGGACATTCTGTTATAAGAAAATAACACTGGGTGGTAACAGTAACTGTCCTATAACATCATGGCACACTTTGTTTTATTTCTGTGTGGTTATAGTTTTTCCATTTTTTTTTAGCAATAATGAACACATAAGCCCATTAATCCAGAGATATTGTATGGCCAAAAACAGCTTTTAGTGGAAAGTTCTTGCATTTAAGGATATTTAAGCTCTTCTTTCTCTCCCTACAGGGCAAACTGAGGTTTTGAGGAGCGTGTGGTGTGCAGCTGGTGAAAGCACTCTAATGGCGGCCATGCTGTGGTGGAGAGGGTTCCTGGCACCGTGATTTGTTGGACAAACAGAAGTAAAAAAATCACATTGCCAGGGATTTCCACTCCTGCACGGCTCCTGTGGTCAACATCTGTCGTAACTGCACACCGGTCAACGTTCCAGCTGAGCTCTTCACCTTATACAGTAGCTGTAGATGGAATCCCAAAAAAAGTGATGGAATAAGTCAGTGGCTTCATGTGGCTGTATATACAAGTTTAACATAACTTGGATGAATTGCTGACATTAGCTAATCGTCTGAGGTTCCTTTGATTCTGTGCAAGTTTTTGCATGTTTTGGTGCAGTCTCTAAATGAATAGGTGTTCTGTAATTGATGTGTCAATCTTAATGGAATCCAGATCATTTCAGCACAATTTCTATATATATATATATTTTTTTTTTTCATAAATTCAGTAACATAAGCAAGGAATCATGTTTTTGGAAATCACATGTTTGCAGACATGAGAGAAACTCACTTTTTTGCATGTTAGCATGCTAGTCACGAAAGCCACTTTGACATTTGATGGTTTTATGATTCACACTTCAGTCAACTGCTTTTTCGCCTCATGTGCCATCTAGTCACTTGCTCGAGGCGCAGAGCTTAGCTAATTGGTGAGCACTGATCCATTAAATATACTGTTCACAGTGGCTAAGTTCAGCGTCTGCAGTGAGAAACCTAACAGGATGTTGCAAAACTCTCCTGGATTTCAACTAGTCACTGTGGTGATGCCTATCAGAGCCTAACGGATGGGATACTGAAAGAAAGGACTGGTTTGGTCTGCCAGGTAGGCACAGACGTGTTTGCGCTAAATGTCAAACCAGTTATGGCATGGCGGTTTTCAGTTAATGCTCCCTTGAAAGCCATTTTGGCTCTAAATAATAGTGCTGATTTACATCTCAATCCTGCCCTAATGTCTGTTGTAAGCATCAGGTCAGACTACTATTAGAGCGGAGAGTAATGTCAAATTGGGAAGCTCACATCTCACATCTCAGTTATTCAAACATGTCAAAAGCACTTTACTGCTCAACTGTACAATTTGTGTGTAGTTTGTATATTATAGTGATATGTTTCCTCCGTAATTTCATGATTGATTTGATTTTTAAAAATTTTTGAAATTCAATTTAAATAAAAGTAGTTGAACTGCCAGGACACGTTTACATCTAGCTTCTTTAGATTTGTAGCTAGAACTTCAAGATTTCAATATAATTAAATATGTAAACATTTATTCATAAATCATTTGTGGAGTGTTTGCTCCAGAAATGTGACTTTTGTAAAAACCCAGTTTTAAACTGATAAGTTTACTTATCAAAAGGCTCATTAATGCGACCCTTTATCCTTTCAATTTCTGTGATTTTATTTATGAATGATCCTGTCAAGTTATAAGAATGTATTTCAGTCAAACAGTAATTAGTTTACATTTTTGTGAAACACAGTAATAAATATAAATGATCTAAAAAAAAAAAAAAAAAAAAGCAAAAATAAATAAAACTAGTTCAGTTTGCACAAAAGTAATGGCACATGGTGAAAAGGTGGAAGAAGTAGTGGGTGGCTGTGGGAGCTGATGTTGTGCAGTGGCTGAGCTGCATTACTGGAAGAGCAGATGCGATGCTTTAATACTCCTTAGTCATTGTCAGCTTTCTTTCAGCTTTGCCCTTTATCCAGATTTGTGGGCGTTGCTAAATTGAGTGAATGTAATTAGCAATTAATTTATGGTTGATTAGTGTTAATCAGTGATAATTTGGTAAATCTAGCAGGAAGTTTTACTTTGGATTGACCTGTAAAAACAGTCACTTGCTGTAAGATCACCTGGTGAACTGCAGTCATGATGCAGTAGAGCAGACTGAATTGTGTGCTGGAGCAAAAATACTATAGCAATGTATGAAAAATACTGACAAGTTCCTGATGTGATTTGTCCAGTCGCATGCATTATGTACATTATTAACTGGAAGCCATATCATCTGACCAGAGAATATTTACAAGGTTAGAGACATTAGCTCAGAAAAGGAAATTCCACTACCAATAAAACCAATAAAATATACCCACTTTAAATGATCCTATGAATAGAAAAAAAAAGACCATTACAAACCATTAAACCATCACAATCCATTAAAAGGTATTATTGTCAGTCACTTCTCCATATCTTAGTAATTAATACAAGTTGAATCTTTATAAATTGTGTATATTTCAATATCCATTTTACCTACTTAAGGGCATTCATCATCAAGGGGTTCATGAAGATGAGGAAACTACATATAACTTTTAAACCGAGTGAGAACTTCAGGGTAAAATGAGGTCAAGTACGTGGAGGGCCGAGGACTCCGGTGCCTGCTTAGCTGGTATCAGTGTGTGCACAGAAAGCTGGCTCAGCTCAGCAGGAACAGGAGTCCTGCTGCATCCACCATCCGCTCCTCTGTCAGGAGGACACTGTCTGTGAATATAAAAGTTATATGGCTTTGATAAATTATGAACTCTATTGGACATGCAAGGCTGGGGCTAAATTTGCTGCATCTCTAATAAGTGCTGTCTCTGTTTATATTCATTACTCCCCCACGACCGAGGCCACTGAGTCAGTCAGTCATCACTCAGATCCGGCTCCTGAAACGTGTGACTTTTTGTCTCTAAGGTTTTCCTTATACTTACAGAAGAAAACCCCCTGTGGTGTTCCTGGGCGTTTCAGACGGTCAGGGTGAATTATGACCAGCTCCTTATTTTAGGGCTGCTCTGTCACCTCGATTTATGAGTGAATAATGGTCGTCATATATCTCATCTGCGCCATAGATCTCGCCTTGTTATGCCGTTTTTGCATGCAGGAGTCTAACTATAGCTTTCATCCTTTCATGTCTGGAAGGTGCCATTGCTATAAGAGCAGGGTAAGATTTACAGCTCAATCGGTTATCGGTTTTCACAATAAAAACTCCATCACCTGTATATATTGAACAATGTATGGTTTCTAATGTTAGTGATCTTTAGTGAACTGTTTTTATGTGAATTGTTTTATTCCATCTTTCTGCCTGTCCATTAACATGGTTACCTTTACAACATCACAGATTGCAGATTTATCTGGAGCCAGACAGATGATAGGAAGCACATTAGCATGTTTCACAGAGAACAAAAGTGTTCTGGCAAATAATAGGAAGTATTATCATATACAGTATGGAATGAGGAAGCTCTACAAGGGAGTTGTTTTATAGACATATGGCAGAAGACAGAAAGATGTAAGAGATAGAGACATGGGATTGTCCACACAATATAAGAAAACACTAACAATGTCTATAGATGACATAAACAATATCAGGATGGTTGTGTGACATTGTGTGTGGTTTCAGGTGGATATTTGCACTGATATACATTACTGTACCTCATGTTAGGTGGCACAGTGGATTAATGGTTAGCACTGTCGCATTACACCTCCAGGTTTTGGGTTCAATTCTCACCTCAGGCTCTGTGTGCATAAAGTTTGTATGCTCTCCCCGCGCGCTTGGTGGGTTTCCTCAGGATGCTCCGGATTAGGCTAATTGGTGTTGAAATTGTAAAAAAAAAAATATTATGGCTGTTTGGAAAAGGGACAAAATGTACGCATTTGATTCCCTATAAACTAAAAACTGGTGTAGTTTACATATTACAAATATGTAATGAAAGATGATTATGGATAATCACTGTAAATGTAAATAATAAAACATCTGTCATTGACACACAGCAAAAGGGAGAGAGTGTCTTTTTATCCAAGTTGTATTACTGAGCGTGTTACAAAGCAATTACAAAACATTGCCTCTTTTATTATTTAAGATTCTTTAATGACATCTCATGATCTAAACTACCACACAGAGTGATCCAGAGTGTGTAGAGAGGGTGTTGAGGTTGCGCTGTGGGTGGAGGGGGGATGACAGGGTTTCCTGAGATGAAAGCGACAGCCTCTTATTTCAATTTCATAGTCGTGTCTTAGCCCTTTTATCCTCGCCTCAGACGCTGACAGCTGGATTTTTTTTTATGTTGTTTGATATTCACTTAGTTGTTTCCGCTCTCGCTCTCTCTCTCTCTCTCTCTCTCTTTCCCTGTGTGAGTGGTTAGTGATGGGATATATAATTGGATGAAGTTGTGTAAAGCCAGCTGTGTGAGAAAGCAACAAAGCTCTTGAAAAAAGTCACCGCTTCAAGGATGTGCAGCTCAGCCCAGGTTACAGGCCAATTTATTATGAACACCTGTAGAAATGCTCAGTCAGCCAATCATGTGACAGCAGTGCAGTAGATAAAATGATGCAGGGGGGATCATAGGGGATTGAGCTGAGAGGAAGACACACATATCCTTAATGATAATTCTTTATACCTGTGGTGAGCAGAAAAGAATCCTAGAAAGCACAACACATCAAACACTTGTGCCCAACACAAGTATTAATTTAATGCATCACAAAAGTCTCAATATCGAATATAGAGTATATACTCAATATAGAGTCAAGTGTGCAGTAAATGCCAACATGATGTGACTTAATAACTCATTTGTTTGTTTAACTCCTCTGAAAGCTCTCTATCTATCTATCTATCTATCTATCTATCTATCTATCTATCTATCTACAGTATCTGTCTATCTATCTATCTATCATGTGTGTGTGTGTGTTATCTTTCTAGAATATACTTAACTATAAAAGATCATGTTTGTTCTCAGCTACTCATATGTTTCCTCTTAAAAACGAATACATTTTAGTCAATGTATTGTATACTTTCTGTACATCTAAATTCTGATTGGTCAAAAAGATGTTGATGTATTTTCTATGAGAACTGCTCTAACAGTAGTGCATCAGATTTACCGTGCTCATTTTACTACAGTACGTTATCTCATCCAGAGCGACTTACAAAAGTGCTGTGAAGTTTCTGTCATTAAATAGATCCTTACACTGTGTTACTAGGTTATTAACTATTTATAGCATTTCTGTAGTGACATTTTTTTGTGAAACTTTTGTGCTTCACGAAAAATGATTTTAAAAACTTTCTGTGAAGGGACATTTATTTAACATTTATAGAAGTCTTCTGCAGGGTAAGTGTTTTGTAACAGTCAGCTACTTTAATTTTTCAGAAGAGTCACCAGAAGAATTGCCTCCTGATTTCTTGGTAACATGTTTTTTTTTTGTTTTGTTTTGTTTTGTCTTATTACCTTAAACAGAAAGCAAAACGACTTTGTTGATGTTTATAGTAGCTTTATTTGAATTGAGAACATGAGAACTCAATTGTTTCACAGACATTCCGGACCAATGAAAATTATTAACTGAAAAAGTATGATGTGTCACTTAGTTTTTTTTTTTTAAGTGTAATTTGTTTACTAAATTACAAAGGGATAAAACAATTGGATGTGCTGTTATATGAAACTACTTTATTGCGGTTACTATAACTCTACATCATTCTTTTTTTTTTTTTGATAACAGAACCCCCTAAACGAAGTCTGTTTAATACGTTTATAGAGTCAATGAGTTTAAAGAGAAGCTCTCTTTTTCCTATACTAATCAGGAGGACATGTTGCAACTACATCTCTTTCACTAATGTGATGTCACTATTAGGCAAGTCATCATGCCATGGTATAACTCAGGAAAGTCTGCTTAGGGCAGGAACTGAATGTTCAGTATAACACACATTATGAAACACACCTTACTGAATGGTATTTCTGAGGCATGCTGCAACCAGAGCTTTCCCATCATGGTATCACGATCTGAGTGGGAATGTGATCCAGATCAAATCCTTATCATTCAGTTATTTGACTTTGTTTGGTTTAGACTCAAAATGAATTAATCATCAGGGTTTCGTTTTCAGCCTGCTTCCATTCTAAGCATGAAATCATTAGATAAAGGGTAGGATTAAAAAAAAAAAAAAAAAGGATGGGTGGAACCTAATCAATGAAATAAACATCTCTTAATCTTAATAAGTGAAATATAATGCTCAGCTACACCCTGTAATTGACAAACAGATACACACCCAGCAGGTGGAGACAGATCAGCAGTGTGGCCTCATGTGTACTCCAGTCCTGGAATGTGTTCAGAGGTTTACACTGTGCACACACACACACACACACACACACACACACACACACACACACACACACCTGTCTCCTGAACACCCGGAGGCCAGACACTGTGCCATAATTATAATAAAAGCAAAAGTAACCTTTGCACGCAACAATCGTTAACTTTTCACATTTTTCCTGGAGGAGGGAAAAGTTGGTGGGTATGTTTTATTGCTGTAAAATTATTATTATTAGTATTATTATTAGTAGTAGTAGTAGTATTTTGGCTCATCAATTTTAAATGAGAGGAAAAAAAACAGAGGTTAACGGTTGTTCATTTAGCTACAACCTGAGTGAGAACACGAACTGTAACGATAAAAGAATTTTAAAAATATGATTATTTTTAATAAATAAAAACATTGAATTATTGGTAAATGGCTGCTGTATAAGAGGAGTAAAACACTTGTAGATGTTGTGTTATAGGAAACTAATCAATCTTGTGTTGTACACAGGAACTCAACCTACAGTATAGGTTTAATCACTTGTTAATATTAATACAAGTTTGCTATGAACACTAATCCCAGGCTAATCTGTAATAATGATAGTTATATGCAGTAATAACCATAGCACAGTAATGTTTATAACCACAATGGCAAAATAAATTCAGGCTGACAGAGCTGTAGCCCTTTTTCTATTATAATTTTCTTTTTGCACTCATCACTCATTGCTGATGTTCTGACACAATGTTATTTTAGGTTATGGTGCATTTACACAGATTTATGGCCGATGACGCCAAGCTCAAACACCTGCCCCTCTCGCTGTTCTATCCACTAATGATCCTTCAAACTGCTCATGACATCTGATACATAATCTGGAAACTTGGCAGGCAGACGGTGACAAATCTTGCACGCTGTTCTCCCATTTGTAAATGTTATGTCTGCTAGAGACTGCAGGTCAAACGAGCCTCGTGTGGAAACCTGCACCTGAGTTCAGATCAAAATATTCAGGCATCATCAAGCACACAGAGTGAAGAAATATGAGCAGACTGGAGGTTTGTGACTCCAGGTGGATTTGTTTGATTAACAAGTGAGAGGTCAGGAGAAAATCTCACAATCTCCTCCGTAGTTTTATTCACTGCATTTAAAAATGAATGTTAAAATGAAACTTGAAATGAATTAAATTTCGTCATCAATCTACCACATTTTATTCTTCCACTAATAACGTCAAGTAAATGGGAATTTAAAAACCAGGAATCAGAAATCTAACAAATGTAACAGAAACTTCATAATGTCCATTTGGGTGTCATATGTCCAAATTCTTGCTTTCCTGTTCATTTTATTTACTGAATAAAAAAAAGTTCTTGTAACACCTTCTGGCCAATCAGTATCAAGAGAATTCTCTCGGTGGAGATAAAGAAATGGGGAGTATAAAGGGAAAAACAACAGTTGAAATCTGGAGCAGCTGATGGACTATTCATGTACAGTACCAGTGCAGCATAATGGGAATTAATATTGTCCCAGATGATGACATTGTGGATTTGTTTCTTCCTCCCCATCTCCCCATTCTCCCGGTGAAGACATTGTGAGGCAAGATCATCCACGAATGCACGTACAGTAGATTAACTACATATATTGTATGCTGGAGGACAACAGATGAAAGCAAACAGAGTTACATTAAATCCCTGCCGTCCAGGGATCTCAACAGTTCAGTTTGGTTAGATTAAATCCTGCCTCATCCATAAAATATGTTTACATTTGGGTCAGTCACTGGATCAAGTTGCAACATTCTCTAAAACGAAACGTTCATGATTTTATTTATTAAGTGAAAAAGCTGTCCAAACCTGCCTGACCTTATTTGAAAAAGAAATTGCCCACTAAACCTAATACAGTAACTGGTTGTGCCACCCCTGCGTTTCGATAACTTGCATCACTGTGGAGGAATTTTGGCCCACTTTTCTATGCAGACTTGTTTTTATTCAGACATACAGTATTGGAGGGTTTTAGAGCATGAGCGGCCTGTTTAAGGATCTCAATCAGATTTAAGTCTGGACTTTAATTAGGCCACTCCAAAACTTTATCTTTTTTTTTTCATTCAGAGGTGGACTTGTTGGTGTGTTTTGGATCATTGTCCTGCTGCATAACCCAAGTGGGCTTAGCCATGAAGTCATGAACTGATGGCCGGATGTTCTCCTTCAGGATTTTCTGGTACTGCATAGAGTTCATAATTCCATTAATTATGGCAAGTCGTCCAAGTCAAGAAGTCGCAAAGCCGCCCTAGACCATCACGCTACCACCACCAGGTTTGACTGTTGGTATGATGTTCTTTTTTATGAAACGCTGTGCTAGCTTTATGTCAGACGTAAAAGGACGCACACTTTCCAAATAGTTTGTCTGTCTCATCCGTACACAGAAGATTTGCCAATAAGTATTGGAGATCAAGAATTTTTTGGCAAATTTGAGAAGAGCCCTTGTGTCTTTTTAGTCAGCAGTGGCTTTTACTTTTGCTTTTGGCTTTTGAAAGTCCAATATTGCATTTTTGTCCAGTCTTTTTCTTATTGTTGGATCATGAACACTGAGCTTAACATAGGCAATCTCGGCCTGCAGTTCTGGGTCCTTTTATGAGCTCTTGGATGAGTTCGGCCACTTTTGGTAAGGTTCATCATTGTTCCATGTTTTCTTCATTTGTGGATAATGGCTCTCCTCATGGTTTGCTGGAATCCCAAAGCCTTAGGAAGGGCTTGTTACTAATCCTTTCCAGACTGATACTGTACATGTAAATTATTTTATAATTTCTTTATATTGTGGTGTGAGATCTTTAGATCTTTTAACATGCTCGACTCTGTCAGACAGGTTCTATTTCTTGATTCAACATGTCTGTTAGTAATCAGGCCTGAGTGTGGCAGGTGAATTTTAGCTTTTCAAAAAATGTGGCTAATAACAGTTCATTTGTGGTTTAAAAGTCAGGGGGCAAGGTTATTTTTTTGGGTTTAAACAGCTTTTTTTCCTTTAATAAATGAAATCATCATTTAAAACTGCATTTTGTATTTACTCGGGTTATCTTTGTGTAATTAAAAAATTTGTTTGATGATCTCAATCATTTAAGTGTGACAAATATGCAAAAAAAAAAATCAATAAGGGGCAAATATGTTTTTATGACACTGTATGATTGGTAATTCTTATCTGGGTTCAGGCTGTGGAGTACATGCATGAGCACAGTGTGAAATCAGGAGGACACTTTAATAGTGTTTGTATGGACATGTTTGACAATATGGAAAATGTGACGTTGGGAAGTGAATTGTGTTTATATTATTGTCAAAAGTGTTGATCTGCTGAGATCTGCATAAGGCGATTCCTGGTTTTGACATTTGAACCAGTTATGTGTAATGTGTAAGTGAATAGAAAAAAGTGTAATTATAAAGTAGCGGTATGGGGCTGATATGAGGCAAAATAAAATTATGAATCAGTTTTTAGGAAAAAACATATTGTTGGTTGTTCGGTGAAGAACGTTTTTAAAATGTTCAATGTTCAAGTTTATTTTGTAATATAAGGCACCTTAAGTGGTTTAGTAAGCAGGTGTATAGGAATTATGTTACAGTCGCCCTCTTGGGGCCAGTTGGTGTACTGTAAGTGACTTAATCTCCACGCATCAACGATTACAAAAAAAATCTCTTTATTTCAGATATAGAGCTCTTATATACATCACAGGAAAAAATATATGAACATTTCATAATAATAACGTGCAAGTACAAAAAAGTTCATTTGTTAAGATACATAATTTTCTCCTGCACAATTTCAGTATGAATAAAAACATTTTTATAATATTCATTCGAAGCCTTCTGGTGAGTATAAGATATAAAACATATATTGCATTTTTTAAAGGTTTTTACATGGGTTCCTTCTTCTAAAAAAAACTGCAATAGGTTTTATTGTTATAAGCATACTTAATACATACATATTATTATTATTATTATTATTATTATTCATAATAATAATAATAATAATAATTGTTCTCAAATAGTTTTATTTCTTTTTGTTTTGCTTTTTTATTCTTAAAATATGTATTATTCAAGGTACTTACATTCCAGAAATAGCAAAAAAAAAAAAAAACACTGCACAAAAATTCACTCATAAACATCTTCAGGAACATGTTGTTATGTATGTGCTTATTCCTAAGAGGCGAAAAAAAAAACACTTTTTTTTTATTTTTTAAATTCTCATAGTTTCGTTTTTTAAGATACAAAGAAAGCCTTTATTTTTAGATTCTACACAAAGTGAAAAACATGTGTTCACTATTCTGACAGGTGTGTTGGTGGCAGTTAGTGAATCAGACATTCGCGTGATTGATTGTACGTCTGCGTACACGTGTGTGTAGGTGTGTGTCTCCCTTGCGGTTAATGTGCGAAACATGTGGTTTAAGTGCTTGACGCAGACAGGCAGGAGGTGGTGGAGCTCAGCCTGGTCTTCTTTCCACTCCTCTGGCTCTGTGGACTTGTGCTCAGGTTACGTATTTTGCTGAAGCTGTTGCGCAGACTGCTGTGGCGACTCACCGATGTGCTGGACGTCTCCTTGGATGAGAGGATCTCCGGGTGGCAGATACAGCACAGGAAACTGCTGATGGCTTTGCGCAGATCCTGGCTGCCTAGCGAGTAGATGAGTGGGTTGATAGCTGAGTTGAGGACGGCCAGCGCGATGACCCACTGTGGGCTGAAGAGGGCGTCGCAATTGCGTGAGTAACAATAATAATCCACCAAGAGCAGGACGAACAGTGGGCCCCAACAAACCATGAATGCACCTACGATGGAGATCACAGCCTTCAGGAGCCGGATGGACCGCTTGCTGCTCTTCACTGAACTTATCACCTGGCTCCTGCGGACATGCCAGTAGATTGCGAAATAGAGGCCGCCGATGGTCAGGAGGATGATGAAGAAAATGACCAGAGCAAACAGGATATAACTCTTGGAGTACAAAGGCAAAAGAGTTGAACACCCTCTTAGGTCGCACACGCAGTTCCATCCAAACACTGGCAGGAAGCCCATGATGAACGCCGTGACCCAGCACAGCGCCACCATGATGTAGATCCGATATGTTTTCCTGTCCCTGTTCTCAGACTCTGACTTCATCATGGTGGCATAACGCTCCACGGCGATCAGCAGTAAACTGAACACAGAGGCAGCCAACGCCACAAACAGGAGACCTTCACGCAGGAGCCAGAGGAGCGGGCTGAGATGCAGAGTGAGCTCTCCTGACATGCAGATGTTCACCACATACGCTACGCCCGTGAGCAGATCGCTGAGTGCAATGTTGGCAATGCAGATGTTCAGCCATCGGTGGCGCGTGCGCACGCAGAGCATCACAGCCAGCAGCACCAGCAGGTTCTCAAGCACGATAAGTACACTGATGCAGAGGAGGATGGCTGAACCTGTGCTGATGCTGCTATTGCTTGACATTCTGTGCTGCAGTCTCCCAGTATAGTTATAATGCTGCAGGACGATGCTGCCGTTGTTCCGGCTATACAAGTCCGGGCAGGACACAGAAGAGCTGAGCGTGTGCATGAATTCCATGATTGAATAACGGGTTTGAGTTTAGCTGGTTTGGTTTGAATCTCACTGAGAAGACTTTTTTGTCTTTAGTCAGGCAATCAAA
The DNA here is from genome assembly GCA_030014365.1 of Clarias pachynema. Classification (NCBI taxonomy): domain Eukaryota; kingdom Metazoa; phylum Chordata; class Actinopteri; order Siluriformes; family Clariidae; genus Clarias; species Clarias pachynema. The sequence goes on along the minus strand of JAQMYL010000007.1, from coordinate 15,201,668 downwards.
CTTCCTCTCTTGTTGGTTCTGTAGCTCTCACAGCCTCCTGAAAGAGAAAAATTCATTTTACATGAAAACTGAAAATGAGATTTTTTTTTCAGTGCATTAATACAATGAAGAGTTTTGGCTTTACAGTCAAAAAAGGGAACAAAGTGACAAATCACAAAAAAGTTCCAATTCTTTTTCTTATATAAAAAGTAAATCATTCAGTGCTGTGCTGTTATAGTAAAAACTCATCAACAACAGGGTGGTATGATGAGGCAATTATTGCTGCCATGAAGCTGATTATTTTTCTTCAAACAGCATGTTGTAAATAGATTTTGAAAATAGTTTTTTATTTGGAAAAAATGAAAGACATCATCCATCGTCCAAAAAACTTCATAATACAATTTTAGTTTTTTTTTTTTTTTTTTTTTCCAAAGAGAGCAGAGATATGACACTGGCACGCTTTTAAAGTGCATTTAAATATCTGTACTTTCACTACTACTCTTGTGGTTATAGGTGGAGTTTCCTCTACTGGCCGTTTAAAAAATCTTGCGTTCATTTAGCAAAACATAGAACTGTCCGGATTTAAATGCCCTGGCCAAAGTAAAAAATAATAAATACAATAATAATGAAGCATGCAAAAATGCATGCATTAAATGAATTACACAATGCAATTACTACTAATTAAGATAAAGTGGAGATAAAGAGATCCAAGAAAAAAAGAAATTCCATCAATCTAATCAAAAAATCTAATAATAAAAAAACAGATTTTTATTTATTCAGTGACTTTATTTGTTATATTTGTGTCAACATTTTCATGAAATTTAATAACTTAGTTTACACTTTGTCTTTTTGCTGCTTTGTTTGGTTCATCAAAAACAAAAAAACACAAGTCTTATGCAAATAAAAGGATGAAATAAGGTTACTCAGAAAAAATGCACAATAATTTAAACAGTTTGCATTTTTTAATCATTATTAACATGAATATTTCTGTCCTTTAATGTTTATTTTAGTTCCACTGTTTTTTTATTGTTATTTTCAATGCATTATGCCTTACCTCATGCATATGATGCTGATGTATGTGCAGCCATCCATCCTCTGAGTGTTCATCCTCTACGCACAGCTATAACGAGGAAGGAAGCTTGCTGTCGCAGGTTTTGACACACCCAATAGAAAAAGGGCCCATAAACTGAAGAGTTTTTCACAGTTTGTTTTTAAAATACAACTTGAAGAATTGTGACATCTTCTAGGCAAAAATGCACATTGTATGTTTCACACATTATGTGTGTGTGTATGTGTGCATATATATATATATATATATATATATAGTGTATTGTGTGTGTTTGTGTGTTTGTGTTTATTATAACATTTATTAATAAATCTTAAAAAAAATGAATAATGTCAAACAATCCATTCTTTCGGGCACATAAACTATAATTGCTTTCAACTTAGGATTAGTTTTATATTTCTTTTGATCATTACCTTTTTTTCAGCAGTTGTTCATGCAATCACAGTTCACACGTATTGCTGCAATACATTACTAAGAAATCACCAAATAGTGGCTTACATTATGCCACCAGACTTACAACAGCTGAATCTTGTCCAAATAATAAAAAAAAAAAAAAGGTTGCCCAACATTTCGCAGAAGCGACTCAGCAAACAGGAACTCCTGATAGTCTGTGTGGTGGCCTCCTCCCTTATTTTCTCACTTCACCTCATCCAGCTGTGAGCAAAAAAAAAAAAAAACCTACTTAAACCTGTCAGACCTACAGACCTTTGTGAGTGACCTACTTAACACATCTGCATTTTTATATCTGTTTTTGGACTTCCCAATTTAACTGCTCCAGAGAAGAGGAAAGGACAGAAGAGAAGAGAAGAGAAGAGAAGAGAAGAGAAGAGAAGAGAAGAGAAGAGAAGAGAAAGAGAAAACATTTAGTTTAACTTATTGAACTTCATTTCATATTAAATGACCCCTATACCTAAAAAAAAAAAGAATGAATTTATGGTATATCTTAATCTTTCCCGTTTTTTTTTGTGTGTATTTTATTTAAAAAACATTTAGCAAAATAAAATTGCTGCTAAATGAATACCATAAACTGAAAGAGTGGAATCAGATGAAAAACAAGACGACATCAGAGCGTACCACATCCTTGTGAGTTACACCCTTAACAGTCACCTTCTCACTAGTTGACAATAAAACCAAATATGAGAGTAAAAACACATCAGGGTGTGAAACGCCCTGTTACCCTATCACACTTAAAACCAGTCAGAGTAAACCAACTTTGTGTTTACATGCTTCTTAACAGGAAATTTCCAGTTAAACATTAAAAAACCTAAAAAAAACAAAACATGTTTTGGTTTGTTTGTTTGTTTTCCCTCCTGATTATTATCACAAGTCAAACCGGGACTTATGATTGTGCAGAATAAATGTTGAAAGTTGAAAAAAAAAAATTTTCATTTCATAATTTCTTTATTTCTCTATAAAATCCAATTATGTATTCAATAATGTGCACTTCCCATAGACAGATGCATCTTTTCTGCAAGTTTGTGACAAGTTATCTGTTGATTTTTGAGGATCAGGCGTTCCACTCACTGAATGTTGACAGAAATGACTGCTGTGGGCTCGCTTTTACTTTGACCAAGATTGTCATTCATGGACATATTCTTCCTTTTTTTTTTTAAAACATTTGCATTTACAGTGTTTTCTTGTGGCTAAGAATCTCAACCACGCACTGTGCTTGAAGTCTTCTATGAGTGTCAATCGGTTTTACACCTTTAATCACAAGAAAGTTCTGATTTGACTTGAACGCCCTTTGTGGTAAAAGGCAACGGTATGAAATCATTAAAACAATAAACAGCGCTCAGCTGGATCCAATCCTGCTGTAGAGCTGAACCGTTTAAGGCTAAAGCTCTGGTGGTATGGGATTTAAACTTATAACTCTCTAATCATGAGTGAACGAAAACATTCATCTTGCATCACACATCAGACCTCCGATGTTCAGTGTGTGGTGCCATGGTGGTGGTTTAGTGGTTAGTATTGCTGCATCTTTAGAGAGTTGAATCTCATTTCTAGTCTAGTTTCAATGATCTCTAGGTGCTTTTCAGGGTTCCCCACAGTCCCAAGATATGTGTTGTAAGGTGATTTATGTTTCCAAATTGCTTGTTTCCCATGTGTAATCGTGAGCCTGTTGATTCTTACAGCATGTACAGTACAGCTGGCATGGAATCATGGGTCACTGTCATCAAACATCGGTTAACAATAATGGTTTTAGTATAAATAGAATTATGTGTATACATCCTGTTTTTGCAGCTCTTTTTACTATGCTGACACTATCACTACTATCACTTTGGCCCTCCCCCTCTGACTCAGTGAAAGACAGTAAACAAACACAAAACTATAAGAAAAACGTTTTTGATATGAATTCATAACTTAGCAATCTTCATTACTGCACAAACCATTTTAAAACGTCACTTTCAGTTTAAATCTTACTTTTGACGTTTTGCATATTCACCACTTAGTGAAAAGTATTGCAGCCTTTTTCAGTGAGTCAATCATTTGGCTCAGCTCCACTGTAAGACTTGACTTTATTAACGCCCAGATGACTCACTGCTATTATTGTGTCTAAAACAGATGAAGTTTGAGATACTTTTGATCATTAGTTAGCCACTCCAGAAGCAATGTAGCTGAAACTGGACCATGGAATCTTACTGTTGTAATACACAAATAAATTGCATTTTATACAATTTATTTTTCTTTCGTGTTCAATAAAAACATTGTTTATCACATATTAAGGCACAAACTATTTTAATTCTCTGTATATCCCAGAGGCTGGTGTCAGAGCACAGGAGCAGTCATTGTATGTCGCCTGAACAGGGACATCATGGCAATACTGATGCTTGCACACGCAGGCTTCTGATCAGTAACCCAGAGCCTGCACAGTGTGGCAGGCTATCCAGAGCTTACCCCGTGTATACTAGGTCTGAGGCAGGAATACACTTTAGACAGGACACCAGTCCCTCACTGGTCCCATATATACCTTCACACACCTCCAGTAGGTGTAAAGGGTACAGTAGCATTAGGTGGAAAGTTTGCATCACCTTCCAACTACTGCGGTTTGAACAGTGGGAGGAAACCAGAGAACCCAGAGGAAAACCAGCCCATGCAGACATGATTGGGGAAAAAAAACTTTGTACAAGCAGTGAGCTCAGACTTGAACTATGTTCTCTGGAACTGTGATGTGATGATGCTACTCTATTAAATAAATAAATACATAAATATGCATTCACAAATACAGTAAGTCTTATTTTTATTTATACCAATGAGTGTTTCCATTGTCAAATCTTTCAAACAGATGCAGAAAAGGCTTTTCCATGGACGTATGTAGTTTGTATGTAACTACACTGCAAGTATAACTGCATTCCGCTCTACAAAAAAACCCCAAGATGTTTTTAAAAAAGTGGGGCTGATCACAACTTTCATATATTAGAACCGTTTGTGGATAACACTTGTGTGCAAATGATGCGTCAGCAGTACAGACCAACAAATATCATATGCAATTCATTTCCCTGTCTTAAAATAAGTTTTTTTTTTTATATTGGTGTTTTCTGTTAGGGATCAGGCTGGCTAGTGTACTATGTTAACACAGCGTTATGATAATCTAAATACAGTGAAACCTCGGATTGCGAGTAATGCGGTTTGAGAGTGTTCCGCAAGACGAGCAAAGATTTTTAATAAATTTTGACTTGAAAAACGAGCATTGTCTTGGTTTACGAGTAC
>JAQMYL010000007.1:15179716-15196815 GCA_030014365.1 Clarias pachynema | reverse complement strand
GCTTCTTGTTTTGACGCCGAGCGTCACGTGATCACAACTGAGCCAACGGTTTTTCTCTCTCTTGTGCTGTGGAATTGCGCGTAATCGTCTCCCCTGCTGGGTCTTGCGCGTCTCTCACTGGTATAATCAACATCTGTGCATGCGTGTACTGTTTACTAGAACACTGAGACTGTGTGTGTGTGTAAAACATATCTTTTTTTTGTGTGTGTAAAACATATTTATTTCTCTTTCTCGCTCGCCTTTAGTGTGTGTGTGTGTGTGTGTGTGTGTGTGTAAAGCACCCCCTCTCTGCTTCACACACACATACACACATACAGTAAAGGCGAGAGAGAGAGAGAGAGAGTGTGAACCGGCACGGTGTCAAATTACGCGCACACACACATAACGCACACACATAACGACAGGCTGAGGGGCTGAAAGTAAGTCTCCTCCTACTTTAGCTTCACACACATACACACACACACACACACACTGAGCGCATAAGCGGAAACACTTATCCGCCGGGATTTATTTTTACTTTTTTTTTTAAGGTAAAGTGCAGGATAATTTGTTTTATTTTTACTTTATATTTTGTATTAATTATTTTTATGTATTTATTTTTTTGAGCTGTGGAACGAATAATTTGAGTTTCCATTATTTCTTATGAGAAAATTTGCTTTGAATAAAACACTTACGAGTGTTTTGGAGCCGGCTTCCGGAACGAATTATGCTCGTAATCCAAGGTTCCACTGTAGATGGTTCTTTTTAGTTTTTTTTTATTATTATTTGTTTGTATATTATTATAGCTCAATTAATTTGGTACTAATCCACTGTACTGTACATATTAGAAATAAATATTTTCCTTTTCTTTTTCTTTTTAAAAAGTATTTTCTTTTTTACATTAGCTAGCAAATGATCTTCCTGCTAGAGATTCGTGAACGAGTGACCTCTTTAAACTGACTCACTTATACAATATAACTGTTTTTTAACACCTGCGAAAGAGAACAGATGTTGATGGGAATGGGGAGTGTGTGAGAAATTAAAAGATTTGAAGGGGAAATTTTTTTTAAAAGGGGGGGAACCCTGGCTAATACTGTACATTTTCACCTAGGGTAATCAGCCTCAAAAAGCCGACTCCTTCTCAGTAACTCTATGTTCACAAGCTTTTCAGGAACCAAAACTAACATTCATGATAACTATTAAATTTAGTTACCACCCTGTATTGACTACCAAGGGGGTTTTGTATGCAAACTGCGTTAGGGGTGATACTAGAAATCCTAGCTCCCTCTGAGAACACCTTATAAAGCAAAACTCATAGCACATCTTTAAAACACGTGTTCAGGGGCAGAGGTCTAAGTCTTAACCCCTGAGTCATACAGGGATTTCACCATGACTTCATGCTTCAACACCTACACACTCCTGCAACGGGATTTTACTTGTCTCTTTGGCTTCATCTTATTAAATATATTATTCTTGAGTGAACTAAACTAATAAGATTATTTATTTATTTAATATATGTTAATTTCTTCCTCTTTTTTAAATGCAAACCATCATAGTTTAAGGTAACAAGTGATTAGTAAAGACAAAACACTGTGAGACATGCTGACGACATTTCCTGAAGCTTTTTTTTTTTTTTTTTTTTTTTATCAAACAGAAATTTGCTAACAGTAACAATCTTATCTTTTAAGAGATATATTTTTATGCTGTGAAGACTCTGTGGGAAAAAACTACATCTGTGTTCTCACATTCTAAAAACTGTTTCTCTATTCTCTTTCTTTAAGTTAACTTAAAGAAGGAGTGTGTTGAGAAGATTTAGGAATTCACCTTTGCAACAGCACTTACAGAATTACAGATTTTGTATCACTGATTTTAAAACAATTAATTCTGTTCTTTGTGGCATATACTACATGAACTGTTACTATAGTAATGACTATATTTGAAAGAGCATTTTAATATGAACTTGTAATTTGCAGCTACACAATTAACAGAGCTGCTCTTATAGAAGACTAGCGGAAGTACCCATCGTTGACGGGAAAAGATGATCAGCTTTAATGTCATTAAATTCTTTCTAGTTAGTTTTGCGTGATGCTGTGACAAAATCTGGCTGGACAGACAGACACACAGACATACAGACAGACAGACAGACAGACACAGAGACAAAGAGAAAATTTTCCAAGACTGGTTTTGGTTCCTCCAACATGTGAAATGTAAAGATATAATTTAAAGAGAGAGTTCTAACCAATGTACAGACAAAAAATGTTTCTTATTTATATAGATGAATCAACACCTTCTGATCAATCAGAATCCAGAATTCAACAGCACTATGGCCATAAAGAGACTACAGTGGGAACATACTTAACAAAAGTGGATATTTGGTCTTTTCCACTCTTCAACTGTTCACTTTCAATGATCATGTGTCCAGTAACTGACAGGACTGGATTCTGATTCTGATGCTTGTCAACTGAGATGCTTGTCAACCTCCTGTCAGCTTAAAGACGCCTGGCAACCTTCCTCTCCTGTCTCTCATCAACAAGGCATTTTTGCATGTAGAACTGCCACTGAGAGAAGTGTTTTTTTTTTTCCTGCATAATTTGCACCATTAAATGCTAAAACCTATTCTGTGTGAAATTCCCAGGACATCAGTAGTTTCTAAAATACTCAAACCAGCTCATCTGAGCCCAGCCTCTATAACATTCTAAAAGTCACAGACATCACACTTTTAACTGAAGCTCATTTTATGATCATACATGAACTGATGTTTGTGACCTGTAACTGCATAATTTTATGCATTTCTCTGTTGCCACATGATAGGCTCATTACATAACTGCATCAATGTCTGTAGGTCTACAGGTGTTCCTAATAAACTGACTGATGAGCATTGATTTCAGCATACAGTTTATGTGATGCCAAATCCTAAGCTTGTATTATTTGCAACTGGCACCACCTTGTGTTTGTTTGAGGGCAGCTCAGCTTTTTACATATAGAGGATGTACAGTATAGTAGTTACATAAAACCAGAGACAGATGCCAGGGTAGATTTACTGTACAGTGCCTTTCGAAAGTATTCACCAACCCCCATTTGTATAATTTGATTTACACAACATGCTTATGGCTTTGGAGGTACAAAATGTTTTTCATTTTGACACAAATAATAAATAAGACAAACTAATAGAAACCTGGAAGGTGCATAATTATTCATCCCTCAAAAGTCAATACTTTGCAGGGCAAATTACTAGCAAAATACTTTTTGTTGCAATTATAGCTGGACATCTATCCACTGGGATTTTTGCCCATTCTTCAAGACAAAACCCGTTCAGCTCCTTCGAGTTATTTGGACTGAGTTGGTGTACAGCAATCTTTAAATTATGCCATAGATTCTGAATTCGATTGAGGTCTGGGCTTTGACTAAGTCTAAGACATTTAAATGTTTCTCTTCAAACCACACCAATGTAGCTTTAGAGTCATTGTTCTGCTGGGAGGCAAACCTCCATCCCACTCTCAAATCTCAGGCAGATTGAAACAGGTATTCTTCAAGAATTTCTCTGTATTCAGCCCCATTCATTTTTCCATCAATCCTGACCAGTTTTCTGGTCCCTGTTGCTGAGAAGCATTCACACAGCATGATGCCTCCACCACCATGCTTCACTGTGTGGATTGGGTGATGGGAAGTTGCTTTTGTGCCACACATACAGTAGCAATTTCCATGATGGCCAAAAAGTTCAATGTTATTGTAATCTGACCAAAGAACCTTCTTCAACATGTTTGGGGAGTTGGCCACATGCTGACCACTGCATACTGGAAACATCAGTTTTCAAGTTGCTCTGACCTTTCGTATTGTAACGGGTTTGACAAGCTCAGAGAAAAAAGGATAACCAGAATCCATAAGTGAGCAGTCTTTATTCAGCACATTGTTCAGCAAGCCAGGTTAAATGTATGCAGGCTTAGTGATATTACGCTCTGAAGCAGAACAGTGGTTTCGGTGAACCTTTGGGTCGCGATGAGGCGAGCTGAGCAGGTTAGGTGAGCAGCATGGACCAGGTGGCGTGGGAAGCTTTGCCAAGCTTTCTTCTTGGCAAAAACGTGTCAGGGTTTGGGGGTCTGCGGACACAGAGAATGCGCGTAAGTTTAGGTTCTGAAATGACCCACTTAATGGTCATGCGTGACGTGGCCTTTTTATAGGCTGCTGGCAACAGGAGAATGGAGACAATGATTGCCTTTCAGCTCAGGTGTACAAGCAAGCCCCACCCACTTTCGCACACACAAAGGGGTTGCAGGTAGAGCGGCATGTGTGACACTGTGTGTGAATGGTTCAAATGAGATGCTTTTCCCATTGTGTATCAATATCACCAATCACTATTTGGCCCTTGTCACAGTAGCTACAATTTCTTCTTACAATGGGACCTGAAAGGGTGGGATATATTAGACAGCAAGTAAACATTTTGTCCCTGAACTTGATTTGTTGGAACAGAGAAAATGGGCAAATGCAAGGATTTGAGCAACTTTGACAGGAACCAAATTGTGATGGTTAGATGACTGGATCTGAACAACATAGGCGTATACACAGGTGTACAAGTTGTAAACATACACAGGTGTAACAGTTGTTTACACAACAACAATTAAATGTGGTAACAAAATGGTCTGATTGTAGCAGGTTTTTTGTAGTAAACAAAGACAAATAACAATATATGACATATGACGATTAACAACATATAACTTTAATCATCAGCCCTTGATTAATTTGGAAAGTTTTGGCAGTTTGCTGGTCTGGAACATTGTTAACACAAAGCCAAGGGGAATGATATAAGCAGTTGTCTTAAATAACAACTGTTGCTGCACATCAGTCTGGAAAGGATTATAAAACCATTTACAAACAATTTGGAGTTCAATGTTTTACAGTGAGTAAGATTATTTACAAGTCGAAAGCATTGAGAACAATTGTCAATCTTCTCAGTTGCGGATGTCACACACTCACCTCAAGGTCAAGCTGTGCACTGCTCAGAGAAATACAAAAAACCCAAGAGCTGCATCTCAGCCCCTACAAGCCTCAATGTGCATGTTAAATGTTGATGTCAATGACAGCACAATTAGAAAAAGACTAAACAAGGATGGTTTTAAAAGAACATCATGACTGTGATTTTCAAAACTGCTTCTGAACAAACCACAAGATGTCTGGAACAATGTCCAATGGACAAATGAGACCAAAATTGAGTTGTTTGGCCTTAATGCCCAGCACCATGTTTACCCACTGTTAAGCATAGTGGTGGAGCCGCAATGATTTGGGCTTGTTTTTGCAGCCACAGGACCTGGACACCTTGCAGTCATTAAGGTAATCTTGAACCCCTCTGTATACCAGAGCATTCTAGAAACAAATGTGAAGCCATCTGTCTGACAGCTAAAGCTTGGGGCAAAATTGGGTCATGCAACAGGACACTGATCTAAATCCCACCAGAATGGTTGAAAAATAAAATAATCCAAAAAAGTTTTTGGAATTACCTAGTCAAAGTCTACGTGTCAACCCAACTGTAATGCGGTGCGACCTTAAGAGAGCTGTGCATAAAAGCATGTGCAAGAACCTGAATGAACTGAAGCAATGTTATAAGGAGGAATGGGCCCAAATTCCACCAAAATGGTGTGGGAGTCATACAGGGAACAAATACTTCAGGTTATTTCAGCTAGAGTTGGATCTTCAATCTACAAAGTCATGGGGGTATTTAGTATTGCCCATATTGTTCTTTTTTTTCACAAGTAAACACAGTATATAAAATGTACATATAATAAATATTGTTTTCCCCATAGTTAGCGAATGCAACGTATTAAATACAACATGAACAGTAAATGTATTTTAAATATCTGAAGATGTAATTTGGGTTAGCACAGTGGTGTAGTGGTTAGCACTGTTGCCTTGCTTCTCCAGGATCCAGGTTCGATTCCCGTCTCTCTTGGAGTTTGCATATTCTCCCTGTGATTGGTGGGTTTCCTCCAGGTACTCCGGTTTCCTCCCACAATCCAAAGACATGTAGGTTAGGTTAATTGGCGTTCCCAAATTGCCCATTGTGTGTGTGTGTGTGTGTGTGTGTGTGTGCCCTGTGATGGATTGGCACCCTGTCCAGGGTGTACCCCGCCTCGTGCCCTAAGTCTCCTGGGATAGGATCCAAGTTCCCCGCGACCCTGAACACAGGATTAAGCGGTATAGATAATGAGTGAGAAATAATTTCATAGTCAATATAAAAACCTCATAAATACAGTAAATTCACGTCCCATTCTTTTATTTCCGTCTACGCCTCCTCCAGCCTCGCGGGGGCGAGCACGCAGCGCGCGAGACCTGTCCCTGTTCTTCCAGCCAACCCCCTCTTCCCCTCACAAAGCGCGAGACTGGAACTCGGTCATCATCTGGGGCTCGAGAACCCAGAGGAAGTGCCCGCGACATATCAGCTCGAGCCGAGTTTAAAAGTGATTTAACGGCTGATTACTGTAGTTCTTATTCCGGATGTGTGAGAGGACGACTAGCCGTGTACGATTGTAACGAGGAAAAGTGACGATTCGTTAGATTTTGTAAATAATGTAAGTTAAACGTTTTGGGATAAGACATGAAAGACCAAGGTGAGGAACGCTAGCTAACTTTGTTAGCTGGTTCGCTAACATTTAACGATTTTAAAAAAAAGGTTTTTTGGTTGGCATTAAAGCTGAAACAAATTCAACTGGAGTAAAAACTCTTTTGCTGCTAGGACTTTATCTACATTACATATTTTGGGAGATATGTTTGAACATTCATGTGTCGGTTCAAAAATTAGGTTACCAAGAAAGGTAAGTTAAAAAAAAAAAAAAAAAGATAATTTGATCATATTTTTATTTTGTTGGATTTTGCTACCTTTATCCATGTAGCTGATACTCACTAAAAGTTAGCAGTGTTTGGACGAAGTATTGAATCTTTAAGCTTTTGTATGTTTGATTGTAACGTGTAGCATAGTTAGCTTGGTGGCTAACTATTACCTACCTATTATAGAAATTACTTAATGTTATGTCGTTTGTTGCGGAAATAGGAGTTCACAGTTACAGACCGAGATAGCTAACAAACCTTACAAGTTTACTCAGTAAACCTACACAAGCTTTTTGGTAAAACATCTCTGAAGTGTGTGCCATTTTTAGGACCGAAGAAAATAAATTTGGGCTGCTTTAATTCTCATGATTATCCATACACTTTTTCAGCTTTGTTATATGAATTTTCTCCCTTGTAAAGACAGGTCCACATAACTAATAACTTATATCGGAGTACAAACTGTTGTGTCAGTATTATTAGGGTAATTCGGTTGTGATGTCTCAAACTTCTTTAGATTTAAAACAAATAAACCACACACAGGCTACCATATTAATAAAGTATTTAGAAGGGATGAACATCTGTGGCTTCCACATGATATGATTTTGATTGTTGGAGCAAGGGTTTGATATTTGGTCATAACTGAATCTGATTTCGACCCTGCTGCAGTATAAGAGGAATAAAACACTCTTGGACATGCTGCTGTAGGAGAATAATTAAGTGTAGTAACTGTGATGCCAGTAGGTATCACAACACCAAGCTGTTGATTAGTTTTCTATTTCTGCATGTCATGTCATTTTTTACTTCTGCACTTATACTTATATCAAGTATCAAGCCATTGATGCTACGCCTAGTTCATCTCTTGTGGATGTGTAGAAACTGTTCTTTTAAAGTTCCTGAAAAACATTATATTGCCCAAAGAACTGTATAGCAGTTTTAACATTGCAATTAAATGTAGTATTTCTTTTTACCATTATCAAGGCTTAGTATTAAATTGCCGGACTCTGGCGGCTTTATTTAAGCATGTACAAAGTGCTCTTCTTATTTCTCCTCCTTTCTTCAGTTTTCTATCAGGCCCCAATCTTACTTGCTGCATTTATGAGTAATAAGTGAGCCATGGAAAAACCAAATCATGAAAAAGAAGAAAAAGGAAACGAGAGAAGAAATGCAGACATGTCAGATGCTGTTAAGGTCTTCTATTTTCCTTTCACATCCACAAATTAGTTGTGAGACCAGCGAGAGCCTTCCAACAAGTTAGAATAGGATTGAAGTGACATTTTGATGCATTACATAGATTACTGTATAAACTATTTTCTCAGACCTTATGACATGATGTAGGCAAACAGTTCATGGTCTCAGGGTTAAACGCCAAGGCTGATTGGTGAGGGATATTATGTTCTCGTGTGGTGTTATTTTTAATTTTCCTCATTCAAACAAGTCAACACGAACTCCTCAACCTAAACTCTCATAGTCACAGTAATAGTAAACTTTGTACTGTAAAGCTCTGTCATTACCCAGGGTTAAATTGCTCTATATAAGCATCAATATTCGCATTCTGCTTACGTGTGGGTAGACTCAAAGTTTCAGTATATCTGTAATTTAGCTGTAGATGTCTTGCATATGGTCTTTGAGACTAATGAAAGTCTGAATAATTTATGGTTGATTTGCTTCATTTATTAGTTTGTATGGTGTCTAATCTGACACATTATAAAGTCTTGATTGCTGCGGAAAGTAAACTGCACTGGAAAGTAAATCAACATAATGGGCTCTGAAACATCTTTCTTTGCTTTGATTGTATTGAGTGAAGATAAGCATTTATAGAGGATCTTATGATTAAAAAAAAAATAAAATTTAAGCAAAAAATGCTGCAACCCCTTAACTTTTCTATAGTTTGCAACAGGCGTGCATTGTTGCGTGTTGTCTGCTAGTGTCAGAGCATGTTCATGTTACTGTAACTACATACCTGGTTCAAATTTCCTTCTCACACCATGCTGCCCACTCATGCAAATCATTTCAGACCTCTATCTGACTTCTTAGGAAAGCACAATCAATCATATAAATTCCCATACAGTCAGGCTTGTATTCATCTTTTCGGAGCTGAGTTATGACATCAGGAGTCCTGACCTTTCCATACCACTGGAATTATGGGATTGAAAAGTGACATGTTTACACATTTTCTAGTTTTGACTGGCTACCTTTTATGTGGTAATTTTGGAGATACTGTAATCCCTGGAGTACTATATTGCCATATATTTTAAATGAAATTTTAGACCCAGCCCAAGTAAGGGAAACACTGGCGCCGTTCCTCATGACCCAAGCTGGAAATTATGGTGAATTTTTATGAGACAGTGACAGGAAATTGCTAATTCACTGTAATATACTTATAGCCACATCTTATGTGGTAAACCCTTCACTGACTGTACTAGAAGAATGCCTTTCAGTGTGTATGAACATAATGCAATGTGGACTTTACATAAAAGCTTTTATTGAAAAAGGGAAGTGGAGTTGATTAGTGTCCTGATTTGGGATAAGCATGTCTATTTGTTTGATCCAATTATTAATAGATGAGGATTGGATAATTGAAAAGTATTAATGTAGCAAAAATTGTCTTTTGGGGTAGAAATGTAGTTTTCAGAGCTTGGAATCAGTGAATCGACTCTCTGGTATGTACCAAATGCAGGAATAGAAATAGCAACTTGAGAATTTCAGGGGACATGGGAGACACAATTGCTGGTTGCTACTTTTGCACCATGACACTATAATCAGTTGTGAATTTTGACTGAGAGTTTACCCATCAGTTTGTGAGTTAATGGGGAAAAAGTGGGCTAGACTATGTTCTTTTTTTTTTTTTTTTTGGTCCGAAATGGATATGAGAATTATTCTACTTTTTTCTTATTTTCTTACCAGGAAAATACCAGGAACCGCCTTGTCCACTGACATACTCTAGTAATTGTTTTTTCCTTTCTCCTTTCTATTCCTGCTATGATTTTCTTGTTGGCCTCTCTAATTTCATATCAATGCTGACGATAGTAGCTTGCTCCTAAAATGTAGCCCACAAATTCCCAAAGATGTCACAGACCTTTAAAAATGTGCATAATGTTTGTTTAGAACTTAATGCACTAGCGTGAGGGTTTTTTAGTGCGTGAGTGGTGGAGTGAAGCCTTTAATCGGAAAGTAGCCCGATGAAGTCTGACACGGATGTTGAAGGGTGTGTGCTTTATAGGGAGTAGGGAGGAGAAAGCACAGCTTTTATTCATGTCCCAAATAATAAACAGTCACATTGTGTGCAGTACGGATGGCACTCTTAGTGTGGTGGAAATGTACATAAACTTTAAATGAAAATGTAAATGTTCAAAGTGAATTCACCCAGGATGGCATTCTTTCGTCTGATGGCATCTTTTTTTTCTTCTCCAGAGCCAAATTTTTAAAAATAACCATAATTACAGTGTATGTAAGGGAAAAGTGGGTCTGGTCAGTTGGGAATGGTCTGATAGTCAGTCTCTCTCTCTCTCTCTCTCTGAGCTGTTTCTACTTTGTCCTACCCAGTTTCTCTACAAATTTGGGCTACAAAATATCTTGGTCATGAAGTTTTCAGGTTTGAAGCAATTCCCGAATTTATAGCAAAAAGGTGTGGTTGATTTTCTGTGAAATTAACATCTGCAACTCCACCTGTTTCATTTAAGAGTAAAAGAATCAAAGAGCAACAATGAGATGAAAATGAAGTGCAGATCTGCATAATATTGTATTTGCAAGCTTTTTTTTTTCCCGGACTGAATGCTGTACATTTGGTGAAGTGTACTGTGCTGTTTTCAAGTCCAAAAGCAGTCCAGAGAACTGGTCCTGTTGGAAATTGGGGATGTAGGTCTCATTTCTATCAAACTCTGCTGCTCATCAGGTATAAAAGCTCTCCGCACTAGTCATCCCATGCCGAGTAACATGGTTGGAGTCACTTGTTGTGTTACTTCCTGTTTCTATGTCCTTGATGGTGGGAAAGAGCTGTTATGGTCATTGCTGCAAATAGATCACTCTCGTGATGCGAGTGCTTGCATCATGAAAAATGGTTTTAAATAACCTTGTACAAGAGCACCTGCACGTTTTCCGTTTTTCCTGCCCAATGATATGCTTTCAAAGACCACTGGTCTTCACCTCTTAACTGTTTCCACCAACAAAAAAAAAGCAGCAAATCTATGAATCCATTTTACAGAATTTTGCAGACTTGAAATCACAAAAGTAATTTAGAATTTGGAAACATTTTGTGTGTGTGTGACAGCGAGAGAGTGAAAGCAAGCATGTTATTATGAGCCCCGCCCCCAGAGCCCAGAATCAGTGTGGAAAATGCCATAGTCTGAGTGCATTGTCTATCAGTTGATTTTGATTGTTGTTTCCCACCTACAACTTTGTCATAATGTGGAAGATTCACACCATAAATTTCCAGGCTATAACACAGAAATCACAAACCAGTAAATGTGATAAAATTTCCGACAGTGAAAAATGACTATTGTAGGCCAAACAGCAATAAGTTTCTCTCTCCTTCCCCCACTCTGGGCAACACTTTCTGGCAAGTGTGAAAATCCCAGCGATCATCATTTCCTTTTTTTCTTTCTTTTTTTTTTTTGGAACCAACAAAAGCCGTTCTCAGACCACTCTCATACTTTTCAGAGAACCAAACCAGATCCAATCAACCTGTAAATGGTTGTTAATGCCGACAATATTGAATAAAACATGACTTTCTTTAAGAGAACTTCTGTCTGAATACATTGGTTAAATGTTCTATTCCACCACAGCACTGTCAGATTCTCAAATCTGATTGGTTAGAGTTTGTTGATTAATTTTCAATAACAGCTTTGACCACAGTGCAGCTGCAAATCACTTTTTTACGCACTCATTGTAATACATAAGACTTTCTATAGAAACAGCTCATTCACACGATGAATGCTCCATAAGTGGATTGAAAACTGTCATCAGTGTCTTGGTGCTTTTGTGTAAGGAGATGTTTAAAGCGAAAGGTGTTAGCCATACGTAAAAGTCAGAGGGAAAGCTATAACTTAATGTCTTCAGCTTTAGTTTATGCTTAAGTTTAGTTTAAGCTGCATTTTGTCTTGCCAACAAGAGAGAGAAACGATACTTCATTTTACCAGCATTTCATTCCATACATTGTCAGAGAAAATTAATGGAAGTGCAGTTTGTTTAGAAATAAGGTTTGTAGCTGTGAACAAGTTGCTAATAAAGGCTAACTCTGCTTTCTGCGTAATTAATTTTGGGAGCAGTTATAAAACACTGCGTATTAGTGCTGATGAATCTAAAACCATTGCTAAGTTGCTTGTGCCTGATGGCTTACACCTACACCATGATTCATCACAAACAACTTTTGTCAGCCTTCCGGTCAGACAGCCATGTGTTTAGGCCTTGGAAAACATTCTCTCACTCTTTAGTTGATTATTGGTGGTGAGTGGTTCAGTAGCAGTGTGGCTCTTGTGTCCATGTCCTCAGTGTAAACCCAGACACTGAGCTCATACAGGAAGTGCCAGGTGTGTGTGAGAGAGAGAGAGAGAGAGAGAGTGCTTTTAGACGAAGATTTAAGTACTACAGGCATTGTTAATTGCTCCAAGAAAGAAAAATCCTGGCTTATTCATGCTAACCCTGTTGTAAGCCATTTAAATTTTCCGTTGCGTTAACACTGTAAATAACTAAAAGCTTTTTTAATATGCTGTAATTGTTCTGTAGTTGGCAAGGTTAGTATCTTCTTAGTGATATTGACCAGAATTTGAATCCAAGGAGGCTTGTTGACCTCTTGAGTATGGACACCCTAACCATAACATTTTGTTTATATGCTTGACTAGGGATTAATTTCAAGACTAAATGTCCACTGTAAGAGAATTCATCACCAGAAAAACAAAAAAATGGGCCAGTGATCATGGAGTAATGGAGCAATGAGAGAGGTTTCGCTTGTTTCACCTTTATGCAAATTCCAAGCCAAGAGCTGGACAACTGTTTCCATTGTCTGTAAACAAATGTGTCCATTTGGACTGAGGACTTTTTTTCAGTAACACTTTTGAGCTGGAATGTGTCTCTGGATGCTGCTGTAAATGGACTAAAATAAGAAATATTCGATTTTTCACAAGTTTACAAGAGTAGCATGACGATAATTTATTTGAAATCCAGTTTTTCAGGATTAATTCACATCCTGCTTTATAGACGGACACGCTCCTACAGAGGTAACTAGTGAAGGGAGTGAAGGGAAAGTCATGCTGTGTGTCCAATGGACAGTTAGCTTAACTATAAGCTAAAGATTGAGGAACCACACCTATGACATGATGCAGCACATCCTGTTTACACACTCAGCAAAAAATTGTGAGCAAATGTTTTTGCTACTAGATGTTATGTCTTTTTGAATTGAATGCAAAAGACCTTACGGTCTGACCTAGTGTCTTAATTTTTTGCTCCACATCTAAGTAATTTTGAAGGGACTGTTTGTAATAAGCATGAGAGCTATGACATGCTTATGTGCTGCTTTTATTGAAGCATTGACCTCATACATGTATTCTAACTTCGCATAGATCTAACTTCAGATATACCTGTCTTTGGCTTATGTCTTCATTCACTGTCTGATATACAGGCAGGTGATTGGCCGGTAAATGACGGACACTCCAGATGTTGAGAATTTGTTATATTAGTACTGCAAAGTAGGGCTGCACGATTCTTGACAAAATGTGAATCAGTAACACTTAATAACTAGCACTTGTGCACATTTTGAGACAACTACAGAACTTCCTCACATGTTAGTTTATATTATTATTATTATTATTATTTTATCAGCATACGGTAAATATAACAGTGTTCGGTAGTTTGTTATTAAATACATAGTTTAATATTTATTGTTATCAAATGGTTTGTTGCTCAATCTTACCACACTTCCAGTGTACTCCTCTGCAGCTTTCGCTCTGTTCTCAGTGTCTCTGTGTAACAGCTCGAATCTACACTGCAGGTTTAATTATCTAATACTTTAAGTTTAAGAGACATTTACCATATGGTGAAAAAATAACACAGATGCATAATCAACTTATGTCATGATAAATCCAACAACTAAAGAAAATGTAACGCCTGTCTCACCTACGCGATTTCGCTTGGTGGCCGCAAATTTAGTTGATCGCGATTCACCGCAAGTTTTAGCGTAGTGATTTACGTTTCTATTCTTTCTGCGTGAAAAATTAAACAGTTAATTTTTTTGGTGGTCCTTGCGGAATCTCACGGCACGTCGGGCGTTCGCTCGCAGTGGCTCACTGCGAGTCAAACCACATAGGTGTTTGACACACCTATACGCATTGAGCGAACACATAAAGCATTGAAAGGAGTCCGTCAGAATGTTAAAAAAAAAAAAAAAAAAAAAGGCATATGATTGGCTGGAATTCAGCGAGCAGACTGTTGTGATATTGAGCATGCGCAGGAGATACAGTTTGAGCACAACGCAAGTGAGTTTGGAGTAAGTGAGCATTTAAACAGACAAAAATAAAATCAGGGTGCAAAACCGTTTTTGGCATGAAAATAAGAGCATACTACTCCAACTCTTGATTACTGGTTAGCTTGTTTAGCTCCACCTCCTTGTTACACGTCATGTGAGTGACAGCAGAACGCCGTGAATAAGGCAGAGAGATGAGATGTGATTGAGTTGTATAACTAAATCATTTGCTAATCTCTGGCCTGATTGGGAATTTAATAGTGTTTTCTGTTGCACTGTTTGAGTGTAACCAGTGACCTTGACTGATGTAGCCTTAAGCTTGCATGCTTAGCCTTAAACTTGCATGCTTAGCCTTAAACTTGCATTAGATCCTGTGCCAGTTGTGCAAAAGAAGAAATAAAAACAATGCCTACCACATTTCATCAGCAGATCTTCCACAATTTAAATGGTTTTCCAAAGCTAACTTTTTTTTTCCCGTAATTGTGACTAGAAAGGGGGTGAAATTGAGAACAATGCCCTGTAGTACTCTGTGACAAAAGTATGTGGTCTCAAAGACATTGCACACTTTTGATTCTCAGAATGAGAAAGAGTGAGCTTTTTGCCTTGATAGGTTTTTTTTTCATCTGCTTAGGACTTGCTATGTCTATTTCTGTTGTATAACCCTGCCGGGAAAAGAAAATCTACATATTTGAAAAGTAATAGAGAAGTAAACAAAATGGCACTTTCTCCAAGCCCCAACAGTTACCAGTTTTTCTTTTAGCATCTGCCTTTCAGTCATAGGCGTCCCTCAGGCTGAGTCGAGAATGGTTAAGCTAAGTCAGAAAGGCGAGGCCACTCAGTGACGTGAGATTCCATTAGGATATGCCAGCTATTCCCAGAGCTCTGCTTTTCCAGTCAGAGGCAGCAGGATCAACAGCACCAGTTTGTCATGCTCTGAAAAATGACAGGAGCTGTAATGCTGTCGGTTAAAATGGCAAAGGATGTGTCCTAAAACTAAAGAGACTTCATGGAGCAATGTTTAACCCACTTGGATAAAGTAGGACAAAGTTTTCTGCAGACACTCTGCAGTGTGACTGTATGGTCAGAAGTTAATTATGGTACTCCTTATTCTGTCCTTCATCGCATCCAAGTGAATTATAGCATCCCGCTGTGGATAATACTTTCAAGATGTGTTTAGGGCACTGCAGTACACACTCCTGCATGTTGCAGAGGCATGTGTTCCAGCTTACATGACCTAGTTAAAGCATTGTTAACGTGCCTTTGTAATCACAAAATAATGGTTTGGAGAATTGTACATCAAAGATAAGATATATGATCGTAAAAAGAAATTCTTGGTCAACAGTAGCTGGTCATTAGCAGGTAATAAATTGTGTTTTTTGGCTTTGCTTGTTTAGCTGAAAAAAGTCCCCGTTATCTCTTCACTGTTCTCTATACTTAGCTAGTTCACCAAGCTAGCTTAGTGTGGCCACCTGACCATCACACCAATATGAGCCTACTGAATTGTAATGAGACAGAATTGTTCACGCCTTTGTTGTTTTAACAGCCTATAATTATAAAAGAGTGCTAGTGTGGTTAGGATATCTGATATCTCATGTGAAGAGGCCGAATACACGGATGGTTTTTCAATTCATCCCATAGTGTCAAGCTACTTGATTACCTGCACCATGACCATGGCAAACCATGTCTTTAGAGCTTACTTGAAACAAGTTTTAGCCTGTTCGTTACAGGGAAGGAAATTTATAACGCTACAGCAAAACTGCTTACAACTTTGTGGCCAGTTAGATGCAGCGGGGTGTGGTATGTCTTGAATGCTGTTGGCTGTTCAAGCAACTTATATTCTGTCACTTTGGCTTCCTGTTGCAAAAAGAAATGCATCAACATACAGGATGGCTCAAACCATTTTATGTGGACTTTAATGATTTACAATCGTCTTGACCAATCTATACGCATTGTTTAGCCAAAGGAATTAAAAAAACAACAAAGTTTTAGTATCCAGGTTTAAAAGCAATATGTCTGTAGAAAACAATTTCATCTCTCTCTGATATTCAGTAAACGTGTACTAACTGGATGTGTGTAGTTGTGATTTAAAAGTTGGATGTATATTCTAAAATTATAAAGATCTCTACTTTGTAACCACCTTGTTTGAACTTGCCTGCACTAAAGCTCAAACTTCCCTTGCAAAGTTTCCGTGACCTGCATCGTTGCTCACATTGTGTCTTGCTGTGAATATTAATGGGAACCGGATTCGGGTGACCCCATCAGTTTTAATGCTGGATGATTTGGGATATGAATACTGGGCAAAGGCTTCTGGTTCTGTAGCCAAGACGCTTTTTTGTTTGTTAGATATAAATATATTTTTTTCTTTTAAAAAGTGTTTGGTGTTTTGAGTTGTATGCGAGCAGTTGAATGTAATATTCAAGCTGCATTGACTCAAACTCTGCATGCAGCTTGTAGTGATTTAATGAAACCAAAAAATGCCAGTGAGAGCTGATCAAATGCAACCAGATCAGCATTCGAGCATTATGGTCAAATTTGTGCTGAAACTGAGAAGAAAAGGCAAACATTAACCAGAGAAATGAAGCATTCAGTTAATACTGTAGTATTTTTGTTTAGCTACAGTATGCGGTGAAAAATTATTTTCCCCCTAATGCACCCAATGTTTCAGGAGCAAGCACATTATCTTTATGCCTTAAAAAAAAAAAAATCAGTAGACATGTAGACATGTCTAATGTAGTCTTGCTAATGCAAGTCTCGTTGCTTTTTCAAATGGAGTAAAAAAATTTTAGGTAGCTAAAGCTGGACCACATGTGTCCCAGCAGGAGACCTCAACATAGTGAGCCTTTAGCCTGAT
>JAQMYL010000007.1:15164073-15179616 GCA_030014365.1 Clarias pachynema | reverse complement strand
AAAAAATTTTAGGTAGCTAAAGCTGGACCACATGTGTCCCAGCAGGAGACCTCAACATAGTGAGCCTTTAGCCTGATGTTTTAAACGACCACCAGTGTTTTATTGAGCTCAGCCAAGACTGGTGTCAAATTCGCATAAGAGAGTGGTTTGTGTGACGTGATACTCAATCATCCCAGTAGCTCCATCCAGACCTCTCTTCTCTGGTTTTGTTTGCTTTCCTCTCCTTCTGAGAAATCTGTTGCCACAGGAAAAAAGCACAGCTAAACAAAATACTTTTCAGAAGTTTTAAAAATATACTCTCAATATCCTGCAATGTATATGAAAAGAAAAACTTTTTCCGTTGGGTAGAAGACATTGAGACTGCTATAGATTAAATTTTTTTCGGTGCACTTTGTTTTCCTTCTCTTTTCTGACCCTTCCATCTGCTAAAAGAGTTACTGGCCTTAAATCGAGGTGATCTTTAAACAAAAGCTTTATTTCCACCCACGCATTCCTACATGGAGACAGCCTTTTCATTCAGAACAACTCCGGCTGCATCTGGCCTCCATAATGACTCCATGGCTGAATTACCTCAGGACGTGTTTTTTTTTTCATTTTTTTCCCCTTCTCCCCCTTCCCTTCTCGTTCCTTCTTACTTGTTCTGTTCTTCCAGGATGCAGTGCCAGGGGTGCACTGCCAACTATATTCAAGTCCAGCCTCTAAGGGAGGGCTGAGTGATGCTTGTGTTTTCGCTGTCTGTATGGCTAAAGAAAAGCTGGGAGAAAAGCTGAAGAAATAATTTAGAAGAAACAGCAATGGTGAGAGACAAACAATTGTAGAAATGGACAGACGGAGGGACAGAAACATAGGAAAGAAAAAGCCAGAGAAAGACGTGTTGACAGACAGATGGGGAAAGAGAGAGAAAGGAAGACAGGCTGCAGGCGATACACAGCCTGAGAGAGAGAGAGTGTTGGAGAACATGAGCAAGAGAAACTGAGACTGAGAAAAAGATGAGAGCGCGAGAGCAAAAACTAAAATCGGAAGCAGACAATATGAGAGACAGTGAGAAGTTACGAGATACGTACACGTACATGCCGGAGTCACTAGTTTATTAATAAAATAGTTTTGGTAGTTCAGTGCTGACTGTGCTTGACATTATCACTTCTGTCTGCTCATCATTGACTAATAAATTGTCTTTCATCCTTCACTTGAAAAGTGTGAGTGTGAGTTTCTCACAGTCAGGAGAAACTCACACTTAAACCAGTGACCAAAGATCACATGACACAACGCGTGTAAATATTAGTGGTGATATGATTATCTCAAACATTTCCTTAGTTTGTTGTTAGAAAATTAGAGATTAGTTATAGAGATATAGTAAATAGAGATTAGTTCATGATGCATCCTCACTGATTTAGTTTAGTTACAAACTGCACATTTACCCAACCAGAAAAGAAAAACAAACTAACACGGAGGTGTGCAGGACTAAAACATAGTCATTAAGTGCATAGATCAAAAATACCACAGCAGAAAAAGGTAAAGAAACATTTACGAACTGCAGAGAGAAACCTCAAACCTCACTTGAGCACAGAGAACAGAGATCAGTTATCTTTAATTTCTTTATCTGAAATGATGCAGATTACAGAAATGTGTAACGCTCGGTTCTTTCCTTTCAGTTCACCTCAAGATGACTCCAACGACTTTAGAAATGTATTTTGATGATGATGTCAATGAAGAGGAGATGGTTAACTACAACTGACCAGAAAGGTTTTTTGTGGTTGCGTTGCGTTTTTGCTTTAGTTTAAGCAGGAAAGCTAAGGATATGCTTTGATTTTAATACAGATCTGACTTGTGCAAGGTTGAAAGAATGAACTAGTTTTTTGTACTTTTAAGGTAGAAAATAGCACGGGGAAAATGTAGAAAAAGTTCTGTTGTAAAAAAAAAAAAACACTATGGAGAAATTTTGTACAAAAGTCATCAGAATGGTTTCTCGTGTGTGCAACTTTTCGTTATCGTGCATGTTGTAGGCTGCATTCACGTTACAAGCCATATTGTTTAATTCATATTTTTTTAGCAGATCGGATTTACATGTCATGACGATTCACTTCCGTAATTACAAGTGATTTTTATCTGACATCTATCTAAAATCATTGTGCTGCCTTTGCTAGAGCCCCACACATGCGCAGACCAAAAAGTTGCATGAATAACGATCTGCCCGTCCTCGTTCTAGTTGTGTGAACACATATTGAATATGTGTCCGATCTAGGACCACATATGAAAGTGACTCGTATTCAGTCTGAAAACATCGCATTTGTGCATTCAACAGCCATAAAACATCAGATCTGTGTCACATTTAGGATACAAAAATTGGGATTGAGTCACTTCAGGTTGGTAAATGTAGCCATAAATGGTCCGTTGACGTTTAAATGCTGGAAAATGTCTGTGTTGCTTGTGATCAGTCAAGCAGTTTTACTATTGCTACTAAACATGACAGTGTAGTGTGTGACTCTAAATCAGTGGTGAATATGCCTTTATGACTTAACAGGGCACCGGGTTTTCACGTTTTCATCTGAAGTGGTCTCAAATGTCACTTTTGGTAGCTGCTACAAATTTTCCTACAGAGTCATATATGTAATGGAGGATCTTTCTGCCATAGTATACTTCAGTGGCATTTTTTTTGTACCAGAGTTGTAGTTCAGTTATGCTTAAAATCTTAAAGAGCCCTGGATCAGAATGTTATTTCATGAATCTGTCAAGCCCTTACCAGTTTAACCAGAATGCAAGCAACATTCATATTCTTAAGGCTTTCTAGGGTCATTTAATTTGGGTCAGAATGTGCAATTTCCTGCAAAGTATGCATTCTCAAGATTACAGCAGTAATCTGTAAGTGTTTACTTTAAGGAAAAACATGGAAATGGTCTCAATTGAATCTAAATGGAATAATGATTGATCTTGTAACTTTTATGCATGCTTTTACGCAGCATTTTGTTGCATTTATGTAAATAGTGCATTATTTATAAAAAAGTCTGAAACGTATTGGCCAGTTTCTTATGGGAACTCTATTTTGCTGCTAGCAAATTAATTGGAGATGTGAAGAAACACTAAATTGTCTATAGCGCTTGTGGATGAAGATGTTACGTACAATAATTATGAACATTGTTGCCTAATATTTTATCATCATTTGAATATGGTCACTTTAAAATTATTTAAAACTATTGTATTTCTTTTCCAAACAAGTCAAAATAGCGATCCTGAGGTGTCAGCTGTAACAAATTCTTTTTTCCAAGTCTTTTGTAACTTCTGATGTTTACGGAAGGAGTCTCTGATGTCAGGGGTTACACCGTTAACGCTGGGAAGTCATCAGGACAGCCATTACTTTTATGCGTCTTAATGATATAAAGGGAAAGAAAAATGGAGATGCCACGTCAACAAGTATTTCTAGTTGTTTCATGTGCAGAAACATTACAATGCAACATTAGATATCTGTGTGTATATAACTTGGGAATTGTCATGCTACAACAGGCTTGGGCCTCTAACTTCCAGTGATGGGAATATTTTATGCTTTACCATACATAGATATTTTATGCAATTGTGCTCTCCGATGTTGTGGCAATTGCGTGCTCACAGTCCTTTTTTTTGCACTATAACATTCTTTTATAAACCCTTTTTTAATTTATTAGCTTAGATCACCTATTAATTAAATTTAACAAGTTTATCCCATATCCCAGACATGTTATTTGTCTGAAGTTTGCCATATATGTAATGCAAACATTTTTGTTCATCATTGGTTGTTATAGTTAATTTACTTATGGCTTTAGCATTGTTGTCTAGCAGTGTAAGTAATGACACATATCCTAAATGATTCAAACAGATGTGAAGGTTTTAGGACTTGGGAAATACCCCTAACATAATTCTCTTGTGAGTTTCTGAGTTAAGATGGGCTAAATGTGAGGAATAAAAATGCCAGACTGTGCTGTGATAGAAAAAATAATAATACACACCAGGGTGTTGTGATACACCACTACCATGCCGAATTGTGTTATGTATAGCACAGTCCAAAATGTGTTATTCAGCTTTTACCATAGCAATTTGCGAATACTTACAATTCATTATTTCCTGACACAACATTCTTTTGAATAGTTTATAGTGAGATTTAATGTTGCAGAATGTCTGTGCGACAAGTTTGTTCCTATTCTCGCCAGAGATATAGCAGCTATAAACATTTTCTCTCACCATTCCTTTTAATCTCTTGAAGTCAAAAGGACAAAAACCTGCAGAATGTTAAAAAGAAACTAAAGTGTCCCAAACATTTGGGAAACTTGGTTACATCTTTAACTGTACAGTTACAAAGCGCTTACACTGATGACTCCTTTCATAAAAGTTACATAAACATTGTCTTGGCGTATCTGCAGGTAAAGGATCCAATAAATGAACTGTTACTGAAGAAGTGATAAGGAATGCAATAGAAATGTCATCAGAGACATGTGGTAGTATAAAATTAATGTCTTCTGACCAGTCAAATTTGAGAATTCAGCTGCACTGTGGTAGAATGGTTTTATTGTCCATTAGTTAATAAACCTCCAGTCCAGTGTATGTTCTACATTTAATGTATCATATAATTGTCTTTATGGACCTTCTCATATGTAACTGTTTGTGGTATTATTTCCCAAACCTCTACTTTAGCTAAACTTAGTTTGACCTGAGAAAGCTCAAATGTGACCTTTGTTTTTTCTTTTCTCAGCAGTGGGTTGTTGTTCAGGTAAATACACATCTTTGTCTTCCTGATCTGTCATACATGATACATTTATATTTGGTTCTCTTGATGTAGATGGAAACATGTGCTATTTGGTGAAGCTGGATTTCTTTGGAATCCACTTTAGATCGGAGTAGCAGTTGAAAATAGGGCCATGGTTAGTTTCAAATTTTACTTTTTCCATGCTACACTTTCTGAGAAGCATTAAAGGACAGAGTAAACAAGTGAGACACTCACAATGTGAACAAGTGCTTAACAGGGAAGTGGGTTTTGTGAAACAAGGTCCTGGTGAAATTGCTTGCACTACTACAGCAATTTGTATAGCAAAAGAAGGCAATTGTAATTGAAATAATCCCCAAAAAGATGAATGGAGGTGGGAGAACTACTATAAAGTACAAAGGAACAGGAACAAACTTGTTTCCATGTCAATAAATGGAGCTATAAATGGATAACGTGTATGGCATCGTTTTGTTTTAATGAACAACAACTGGTAAATTGAGGCATAAAACCCTCTAAGAAAAAAACGTTCATGTGTTAAAAGTTACTCTGCTTTGAATATGATTCTCAGCTCTGTTATGTAGAATGGGATATGGTTGCTATGCCGATGTTGACCCCGATGACGTAACTTTGTGGCTTAGCCTTGTGTATATATAGATATACAGCACGTTGCCTGCAGCTGTATGACTAGCTTCCTGCGTTACCCTGCACTTGTAGCATGAAAAACATATAAGGAGAAAAATGCATTGCACATGTAAGGAGCTTGTATAGCACCTACATTGGTGCTGGAGTCCTGCATGAAACAAAATTAAACCGCAAATAAGTGTAGACTAGGCTTGGTACTGGATCTAGGTCCTTTACTGCTTATCTTTCAGCTAACCATGTAAAAACGTCCAGGACTTAATAAATCAAATATATAAGAAGTTGAATTAATTGGCAGGTAAAAAAAAATGCGTTATGAATGGTGAGTGCGTTCCCGCCATCCTACATATTTGTTCAAATTCTGATTGATGCAGGGATACTGATGAACTAAAGTTCCCCTCCTTTATTGACTTTTAAAAGCACTGGTAGAAAATTAATTTTTCACTTATCTGGTATGTTTATACGTAATGTGCTTTTCTCTTCCTAGTAAACCACAGTAACATAAATACATTGAGATAAAATGTATACACCAGCTTGTTTTGAATAATGTCTTTTACATGTGATGTAAGGAGAGAACACTATTACTTACAGCTAAAATGTTTCACTTTGAGGCTATAAACAAAATGTGTCTCCTTAGATATTTTTGATGAAATAAAATCCTCACTCACTCACTCATCATCATCTATACCACTTTATCCTGTATTCAGGGTTGCGGGAGGCCTGGTGCCTATCCCAGGAGGCTTAGGGCACGAGGTGGGTTACACCCTGAACAGGGTGCCAATCCATCGCAGGGCACACACACACAGACTACAGGCATGTTGGGAATGCTAATTAGCCTAATCTACAGGTCTTTGGACTGTGGGAGGAAACCGGAGGAAACCCACCAAGCACGGGGGAGAACATGCAAACTCCATGCACACAGAGGCGGGAATTGAGCCTGGCCGGGAATCGAACCCGGACCCTGAAGGTGCAAGGCGACAGTGCTAACCACTACACCACTGTGTATCCCGAAATAAAATCTTAAACACCTCAGTTAGCCTTTTTGGACACCAGTATATAAGAATGGTCAGCAGATTTATCCTGGCTGACAGATTTCTCATTTGTCTACCACTGAAGCTCAAAGTTTCAAATCATTGAAATCATTTTATTTTTATTTTTGTTTTTTGTCTTTAGTGATGAGTAGAATTTGTTTGTCTTTATTGAGCAAATTCTTTTATGCACCCAGAATGGAACAGTATGCTTAATCACAAACTAAGCGTGTTCCTTTGGTTAGGAACATGCAATGTGCAAAATGCCACAGGGCCTTGATAGATCCAAAATGACAAGGCTTTCCCTCCATTCATTTGGTTCCAATGTGACAAAATAGCATCTGCCTTCTGGTTATGACTATAGGTTAGCAGTGTAACGTTTCGAAAAACTCACTGAACAAATAAATTTGGTGTCATGCTTTGACAAGTTTGTGATTGTTCAGGCATGTAGCTATGATGGGGAAAAGTAAATTGCTATTTTTTTCCTCCAAACTCAATCATGTTCAAGCATGTTTCAGTTTCAGCTTAACCATGCTTAGCACTGATACCATATTAAGATGCTTTTTTTTCTTTCTTTCTTTTTTGTCCAGGTGCTAGATGGTGAGTGGGAAGGCTGTGCGTAATGCTGAAACGACTTACCCGGAGTCAGAATGAGTGTCACAGATGGCGAGGGCATAGCTAGCCAAGATGGCAGGGCTTTTGTTCTTCAAATCTACCCCCGCCTTTCCTTGGAGACGGCACCATGCTGTATACTCAGAGTGCGCAAGGAAGCCACAGCGGCCACCATCATCCAGGATGCGGCCAACACCCTGGGCCTGGATGCCGCCAAGCGCTACGTATTAGCTGAGGTGAAGGAGAGCGGAGGTGAGGAGTGGGTCCTGGAGGCCACGGACCTGCCTGTGCACAGGGTTTTGCTGTGGCCCAGAAAAGCTCAGGAGGAGCATGCGCAGAACGAGGGATTCTACTTCATCTTGCAGGAACGCAATTGCGATGGCACGATCTGCTATGCTGACCTTCCTACTGTTGTTAGAGAACGGGAATCTCAACATCTGGTTGCCCGAGGCTTTCTGCCCCGATGCCACGAGGACTTCAATGACCTGTGCAACCTTCCCATCCTCAATGAGGACACTATCCTGTCCAACCTGCGCAGCCGTTTTCAGAATAAAAAGATTTACACTTACGCTGGCAGTATTCTTGTTGCCATCAACCCTTTCAAATTCCTTCCCATTTACAATCCCAAGTATGTCAAAATGTACGAAAACCATCAGCTGGGCAAACTGGAACCCCACATTTTCGCAATTGCAGATGTCTCATACTACACTATGCTGCACAAGAGGATCAACCAGTGCATTGTTATATCAGGGGAGAGTGGTTCAGGCAAGACACAAAGCACTAACTTTCTAATTCACTGCCTGACTGCGCTAAGTCAAAAAGGATATGCCAGCGGGGTAGAAAGGACCATCCTGGGAGCGGGACCTGTCCTGGAGGTAGGAATTAATCTTGTTTTTTAAATGATTTGAATATCTGTATTTGTCCAAATTTGTTTTTCTGGTTGATTTTTAGATCCACATGCCTGCTAAGACAGCCTCTAGGTGTGCTAGTTCGGCATCTCTCATTATTATTATTATTATTATTATTATTATTATTATTATTATTATTATTTACTGATGTCGACTTACTAGACTTATTGTCCCAGACCAATTGTTTAATACTCTGAGCTCTCGATTATGTGGAGGGTTAAGAAAATCATTAGTTCCCTCACCAGGCAAGTAAAATGCTACATTAAACAAAAATACGAAGTGGGACGTTTCAACATTTCCGACCACTATGACTTCAAGCTACAAAATGGGAAATATATGAATGCATCAAATTACATTTTTTTTGTTCAAAAGAATCTAAGCGCTATTTTAGTAATATGAGAGCTGGAATTGGAGCTCCTCAGAAAAGTGAACTGCATACCAGTCAGTGTTATAGAGTTAACAAATAAATATATTTCGAACTGTTGATTTATGAAGTAACCACAAAGATTTGGTTCACGGTAAACAATTTAAAAGTAAATAAGTACTTTAAGTACAGTGAAACCTCAGATTGCGAGTGTTCCGCAAGACGAGCAAAGATTTTAAATAAATTTTGACTAGAAAAACAAACAAGTCTTTATGAGTATCATGTATCACGCATGCGCTTCTTGTTTTGACGTTGAGCGTCACGTGATCACAACTGAGCCAACGGCTGTGGAATTGTGGTTAATCGTCTCCCCTGCTGGGTCTTGGTGCGCGTCTCTTACTGGTATAATCAACATCCGTGCACGTGTGTACTGTTCACTATAACACTGTGACCACGTGTGTGTGTGTGTGTAAAACATATTTTATTTCGTGTCTAAGTGCGTGTGTACAGCGCGCATGTACTGTATTGTTTCTTATAACACACGTGTGCGCGCGTGTAAAGCAAAAGAAAGTCTCATTAGAGAGGTTAAAGATCCATTTTCTCTCTCTCTCTGTTTCAGCCTGTCATTATGTGTGCGCACACACGTAATTTGACACCGTGCCCCTTCACACGCACACTTTCGCCTTCTGTTATGATATTACAAGTTTAGCATATATCATCAATTTGTGTTTTGCCCTCACATTAGAAGCAAAAGTTTTTAACCAGTAGTTTTATAACTAGTCAAAAGTTTTAAAAATATTTCAGATACAACTTTTGTCACTGTCCCCCCCCCCCTACCCCTACAGATATTTAGAAACTTGTACTGCATTATAATTGTCTTCACCACTTAACATTTTGCCAGTTTGTCTGGATGTGAACTTGATCTGATTAGACATGCAAGGTTGCACTTGTCTTTTGTCTGCCTTTGTATATTGATTTGAGAAAAGGGGATTTAATTTGATACTGGGCAACGGCAGGCAGCAGGCACTGTATATTTAGCATTGTTAAGTGCAAATTATAGTCCATAGAGATTAAATCTAATTATGAAGCCTGGGTAAATTACAGCTTTATTGGATTGTGCATCTGTTGCTGCTTGTGCGGCTTTCCGTGGTATTGCTGTGATTAGTAATCGTCAAATGATCATCCATATTGCCCAAAACCATCATCGCTACAACCATCATGACCTTACACTCTGGGCTTGGTGTGTTTCTTATACATACATACAGAATTTCCATTTGTTTTTCCATGAATCCATTTGAATGTACTTTATCTTTTGGAAGTAAATGACCATCATCAGCTACAAATTTAATAAAGAGCCAAGTTAGTGCAAGTTTATTGAAAATTTCAACTTTTGTGATGCTATGTTAATGTTAGTTTATAGACTTCTCATGAGTAAAATCACCTCGTCGAGGTCTAGCTGCTCTCTCTTTTTGCTTATGACAACATATAAAAGATAAAAGAACAATATAAAGTTTTTTTTTTTTTTTCCTCAAAATAAATAGGACTAAGAAGGATTTAGGAGATCTGATGGTTTTGTTTACTTTTGATTGTTCTGTATGCATCTATGCGCATAGAGACTTCATTCTTAAAAAATATCCTTTGACTTGCAGAATCAGTCAGTCATTTAAACTTGACTCCTAATATGGAATTTGGGTACAAACTGGTCAGAAACTATTATCAGTTGCAACTCAAAGTAGGCTGCTCAATTGCTTTGACTCATTTCTCTTTTCTGTCTTTTGCAATATCCCACAAAGCATGGTTCCTTTTTAGAATATCCCTGTGAAAGAAGACGCTGACTGTGAGATCCCCTTTGAACCATCACTCTGTTTGTGGTTTATGCAGAACTAGACGTCCTTTTCCCTTCTGTCAGCAGGCCATCGTCCCGCTGCACTCTCGGCTTTGGCCTGCTACTTCCTCCTTGCTTGTGCAGGAAAGGACTACGAAAACATTCAGTAGAAACTCAACCAGCCTTCGTATTTAAATGCACAGGCAGCTCGAGTCCAACATGAAATCATGTTTTTGACTGGTCTGAATGTTGCTGCTCTCTCAGCCTTAAGCTGTGAGAGATTTCCACATTACGAAATGACATGATCTGCTCTCTCTTTTTGCTTATGGAAATGGCCACCGCTGTGCTGTGTATTTCAGACATTTAACAAGCGACTGAATTAGAGTGCAACATCGGTTCAGAAGTTATTAAAAATATGTAGTAAATTTTATTCACTCCAGACTTTTGTACATTTATCCACTGCACATCTCTTAACGCTGAAATCTAATTACAGCTAAGGAATAATGTTTCATGTCTGTGCTTAATCACATTTTAAATGGTTTGCTTGCATGTGTTTTGCATATAAACAGTATGCGTTTTGACTAATGATATACTGGAAGAGTTGAATTTGACATCTAAAAGCTTAATCTTCAAGACACAATGGAAATATTTGGGAATGTAAGGGAATGTGATGTCCGTCTCTGTTTGGAGAGTTAATAAACAGTTTAGAAAAGTTTTTTCTTTTTCAGTTTCAACATAGAATCAGGTTGCAGACATATTGCTTGTAAAACAAGGCTGTACATGTAGTGAGCTGCAGAAGCAAGACAGTTTAGAGAAGTTTTTGGTCACATTTTGGTTTAGTGGTTGATTGATACAAGTGCTCGACTTTGCATCACAGTTTTCATAGTATCTGTTTGTAGTTTAAATATTTGCATTAGACAAGTACCACATCATACAGTAACAGTAAAAGGGTTCAGTTACTGAATTAGAGATACACAACAGCAGTGTTGAATCCTGGATTCTGTTTGTCCAGAAGAAGTTGATTTCTTTTCTATAACAACAGCCCTGACAGTAGTGCAGTTGCAAATCAGTTTTATTTGAGTTTACTGGTCTCTGTATTGTTAAACAGATTTACTTCAATTTATTTATTTATTTAACAGTTATGTTGAGGATTTCTGGAAGATGTTTACTATATATTCATAGAAGGAGTCTCAAGTGTCACAGCTTTACCTCTTGGTCTTATAAAGTAAAAAAAAAAAGAAAAGTACGCTTTTTATTATTATGGATAAGTATGATGTTTTATTCTGTATTTGATAAAGTGGTTTAAGAGGAATAAAGCACCTTGTGACATGCTGCTGTTGGAAAATAAATTATTTCAGACTGGAAGGAAGACCACTTTATTATACCCCCACATAGTTGATTATTTTTATATAACAGCATGATGCCTAGAAATTTATTCCATTTCTCACACAATCAGCTTGGTTCAAAGTACTGAAGTTTGCAGTGATGGTAAAGGGGCAAGGTCTGCTTATATTCACACTCTTTAGATATATTTGAGTCCTTCTGTAGCCCATCTCTTTTGTCTGTCCTCAATGACCTTCTATCGTAGCATGTTAATCGATCTCACGACTGCCAAGTCCCTAGCCAATCTCAACGGCATGGACACCTGGCTGGGCCTCAAAGCAATACTTTGTTAAAGGTCATGTTCTGGCAGTTTATCAGAGTGCAGTCAGATTATCTTTCACATTCACCTGTTATTGACGAACATCTCATATCTGAGGGCCACAAGCCATCAGTAATATGCTGATTTGGCTTAAGAAATAAGCTCACGAGAAATATTTCTTTTTTTTAAAGTCCTTTCTGCCTCTACAGTTATTGTGAAGTATTGTTCATTTGTACAATATTTCTAACTGTAATCTTCCTAAAATTAGACCACTGCAACCTTGGTCTGAATGTTGCTGCTGCAGTTTTTAGGAATCTTTCCAAGTAAAGAGAAACCACCCACAGATCCCAAAGCAGTGTACAGACAGGTTAGACCGGTTCCTTTTTATTCAGTATTTCTCTGCTAAAGGTCTGCTTTTATCATGGTATTTATGTGCTTTACACAACTGTCTGGAGGAGAATAAACTCCAGAAAAACATCTAGTTATGTTTTCTCATCTAGTAGAGAACATACCGGTCCCCTTTTTTTTCACTCTTTCAGTCAGTGTGCATTTTTTTTTGTTGTTGCTGTTTTAAATAGAACAGTATTTTGTCACCTTTATATAAAAGATATACCTGTGACTTACTTCCGCAGTGCCTGTCAAACAAATGGATCACAGTGAGCTTATGAATTGTACTGTAGTGCTTTTTATTTTGTTTTATGCAGACTGAAACTTCCTCCAGTTCTGGGCCGGATCCGACAGGAAGCAGAACTCTTTTGTGCAACAGGAAGTGGTAGCTGCTATTCATCTCTTCTTATTGGCTTAAAGATACATTGTTCCTCAGGAAGTCCCCAGAATTTGACTTTTTTTTATTATTATTCTTTTTCTTCTTTTTTTTTCTTTTTTTTTCTTTCATTGTAATATCTGTGGGTTTTTCACTATTTCGTCAAGTGTGAGGCATGACCCTGAGTAAGTGGCCATATGGGAGAGTATGCAACACACACGTCCCCAGAGGCTTTTCATTGTTTGGGTTTTTTTTTTTTTCTCCGTCTGTGCTTGTGTAGACAAATTCAGGACACAAATATGAAGCAGCTGTGGGTCAAGTAGACACCCAGTGACATCCGCTGTGATTGTAATTGTTGTCAAATTACTCAGGTATATGACGAATAAAACATTTGTTGCTATTAAGGGCTGCAACAACTAATCGATAAAATCGATAATTATCGATAATGAAAATCGTTGTCAACGAATGCCGTTATCGATTAGTTGGGCTGCTCACGTTACTCAGGAGTGCGACCACAAGATGCACAGATACACACAGATACACAGCCGCTCGCGCAATGGAGGTTATAGAAGCGTCTGCAGGAAAAAGCGCGCATATATATATATATATATACTGTCAACTTGCCTTATAAACAAAACAAATGTTGGTATGGTTTTGTATAGTTATAAGCAAAACATCAACTTAAAGAAGCGTTTAGTTTTTATCCGATTAATCGAAAACATAATCGCCCAACTAATTGATCATCAAAATAATCGTTAGTTGCAGCCCTAGTTGCTATGCTGTCTAATTAAACTAATCAGTTAAACTGTGCTCCTAATAATAACTCCACTTTATCACACCGCCACACTGTTGGATAATATTCTCTAGCAACATGAGGGTGTTTCATGCGTTATTTGTCCTGTTGGCTTTCAACAAAACATCATTTTGAGAAGGACATATGTTTTTTTTTTTTTATTCAACTACAGCTATCATTCAGATTGGTTGGCATGTTTCTCATCACCCCTTCTCCCAGTGTTTTTCACCCTAATCTTTCTGTAACCACAATGTCTACTCATCTGTTTCCTTAAGCGTAGGTGATAAAAAAGCTTCTGGAAGAAAGGGGGAAAAAATCCCTTTTCCCTTTAATCATTTTGGTCATGTCATGTACATGGAAAATAATGACTATCACGCTAAAAAGGCTCTTTAACTAAATGCCATATTTGTATAATATATATTCTTTTAATACTATACAACTGTACTCTTGAATTCTGAGTCTAAGTTTACAGTTCTGATAGGCCATAGCGCTCTTATTAGCGCCTGCAGGCAGCAACACTAATTGACCAGTGTTCATCACTGAAACGTTGACCTCTGAGCTAATGTCGGGGAATTTTTTAAGAGAAAGAAGTCAGAGATGGCAGAGATGAGATTGTGATGATGTGTGATTGTGACTGAAATGCAAGGCTGAATATAAAGAGAGCTATAGTTACAGATCATGTGAATTCTTCAGTGTTATTTGCAAGCAAGATGGCACTTTGTTTATGATAATGGGATCTTTGTTACTGCCTATCACGTTTGATTTGTGGATTGCTGAACTAGATTTCCAAGTGGTGACATGAGGTCTGTTTGTAGTTTTAGATTATACCCCGAACTGGCCTGCCATTTTTGCTTCAGCAGTGAGTTGATCTACTTTATATAGAGCCAGTAATAAGTTTAACTTAGCATGTTTCCATAGCCAAAGGCTGTTTAAGAGAGATAACCACAGAAGTAGACGAGCAACCAAAGGCAAGTGAAGTACAGGGGGGAAAAAGACACAAGTGTGTGTGTTCAGATATAAATGTTAAGTTTCCATTTAGCATTTCCAGGGTTTGGTTAATGGAGGATTGCTAATGAAGAGCGAAGACATGGACAGACGTGGACAGACACGTTATTTATCCTGTACTATTGAAGTCAAGCGTCCTGTTTGTTTATTTCCTGGCTTGCTTACTTACTTGCCTACTAATTAAGCCAACCCTTTTGCCTCCTTGTTTCTGTGGGTGTTGGGGTGTTGCGAAATGAGGACAAGGCTTTCTATTTCAGGTTAGCATAGCAGTTTCCTCATACCCCTTTGTCTCACAGCCAATCACAAACACGGTGCTAGGACATGTTAGAATCTGAATTCCTTCTTTCTGCTAAGGTATGACTGGACCTGTTTATGTTTCAAACCTCTGACAGAATTTACATAAGAAACGGATATACTTATCTTTTGGAAATGTTCAGGAGTACATGTTATTTTGTGGCAGTGATAGTTTTTATTTTTTAAGACTAATGTGTTTCCTTCAGGACACATGAAGCCAACCAGGCAGATCTTTGTGAATTGCTTCTTTCTATCTTCTTCTGCATGCACAAGCACAGACAT
This sequence comes from Clarias pachynema, assembly GCA_030014365.1. NCBI lineage: Eukaryota > Metazoa > Chordata > Actinopteri > Siluriformes > Clariidae > Clarias > Clarias pachynema. Next base: position 15,164,732 of record JAQMYL010000007.1, on the reverse strand, counting down.
CTGTTGTCACTGTTATTGACGAAAGAGAGAGAAGAGAGTGCCAATTTTTAACCTTGGCTCCCGGCCACAGAAGGCTGTGCCATCGCCGGGATTCAAACTCTTGATCTTTTCACAATAGGCTGGAACAACCACCAGGGAAACCTTCCCAGACCCAGTTCAGTTAAGAGGCCCAGGAGGGTTTAGTAGTCTACCGACAAAACCGCAGCAGTTTTAAAAAAATGCAGCTGACTAGATTCAGCAAGTTATCAGAACAGTGAATTATTTTTGTACTGAATCTTTACGGAAATTAATTACAACATACATGATGTTTTCATACATACAAACAGCATTTTTATACAAACAGTATAATCAAGCCAAACCAAGATCAATAAATTAGTTTGACTTTTTGAAACGGGGGAATTGCAGCATGAGACTCTAAAGCACAAGCTTGACATCATGGTTTATAATTTTTAAGACATTATTATTCTGAAGTATGCTATACACCACTGATCATCAACTGGCGGCCCGCGGGCTGAATCCGGCCCGCTGAGCCGTTCAATCCGGCCCGCGACTAGATTCCAAAATTGTGAGGATCAAAAAGAAAATAGTGGTCCACACTAGAGACCTGCGCGGGACGGATTTTTCAGTCCCGCTCCCGCAAGATTCTGTCCCGCTCCCGC